>JAANSM010001020.1:0-21292 GCA_036850725.1 Orchesella villosa | reverse complement strand
AGAACTATATTTTACCAGCAATCGATAGAGGAGCAAATTCTCTATAACTTGGACTATTATCTTTCAAAATTTCACTCCGGAACTTACTTTTTCGTTTAAACAAACAAGCTCCACTCTTAAATAAACCAAATGCTAGACACCTCAGCATTATTTCATTTCACAAACATTTTTTATTGCTCCTCCTCCGCTTTAACAGTTTTGACAGAAGTATTTTGTTTCCATAAAGAAAAACTTATTTCTTTGTTCGTTTACATTTTTATTAAGTTACTAAATATAATCTTTGAATCTAAATTCTTAAACTTAGCTTGTCAGTTTTTCATATTATTGAGTTGATTTTTTTCTCTGGTTTTCGTCTCAAAATTAACAAAAGGAAAGTTATTTCGTGCGACTCACCTAACAAACATATAATAACGCTAAATCTATTAAACAGAGTTAACATACATACACATTTATATCATTATCCAGTTCATATACATATAACATAAAACTGTTCATGTATATGCGCATCATATTACAAACAACGTAACGTGAGTAAAGATCAGTACAGAAATACATTGTTTTTAAATTAAATAGTTTCCAATTTTCTTTCGTTCCCTCTTCTTATATCACTTCAAGTTACACCGGGCAATTAATATAGCTTTAGATACATATATATATCTAACCATTTTTTTCTGTCTTGGACTTCCACATTTTAATTTTTCTTTCGTGAACTTACGACTACAAGATTGGATGAGATAAGAACAATTTTTTCTTACATAATATATGCTAGTACATATTACACATTATACAAAATCCAAAATTTCAAATTCCATTCGTAAAGCACAAGGTCATTCCAAGTTTCCATTCCTCACCTCTCAATAATTATTAATACTGGCAAAAAATACAGTAAGACTGTGTTCGAGTTTCCTTTTCTTGGGGTTACACATTCATTAAAACTGGATACCTTTTCACACACACACAAAACATTTTCTTATTCCAACCCAACGTAAAAAAAGGAAAGTGGAGAATGGAGAAACTCATGATTTCCTTTCTTCTACTTGCTACTGATCATAGTTGAATCTTAGATCTACTTTTAATTTACTCCTTATTACTCACTTTGTTACAGAAAGCAGCCCCACCACACTTTAATTATTTTTAGTTAGTAAGGCACTCGTCACATGTATGTCTGGGTCGTGTGTCAAGTTTTGAGAAAACAAGAGAAAATTATCATCAATCTTTTTCAAAATGCTCTCATTTTTTGTGCCCTTCTTTATTAACGTATTAGTTCAAAAGTAAGGGAACCAACAGCTACTACTTATCATCATCATCATCATTATCATCAACATTCCAAGTCCAAGTCCTGAGCTACTGGTTCTACCCAGTTCAGTTCCAATAAAATCTAGCTGCTACTCCCAATTCTACTTATCAATCTCCTACTCAATATCCATTATCATGTCCACCGTTACATGGAGAAAGCTGCTCCAAGCTGCAGTACATTGTCAACCTGGAAATCTTCCAAGTGCCCAAAAAGTCGTTGAGCTTATTTTTTAAGACGTTGCTCATCATATAATCCGCAATGTCATATAGGAGTCCAGGCCTAATCCAAGCTTCTTTTTCAATCAAGCTAACTATTGAATATATATTGACGGTAACAATTTACACATTGTTTTTTCCTTCCCACCACCCCTTACAATAATATACAACAGCGTGCACGATGATTATCTTCCATATATCTAGCTTCTTCTACAAGTGCATCCATACCCTTGTATCTAGCTGACGATTTTTTTTCGCAATGCAACAAACTCCATGTTTCAAAACAACTCATAAAACTGACAAATAACATCATATCCTAATCTCTTTCTAACCCCAAGCCCTACCAAGTTACGAAAGTAAGTGCTTTGAGTACAAAAACCATTTTTGGTTAATTGGTTTCTAGTAAATAAATGCAATTATATCTAATCAACTTACAATTTTACTATAAAATTGATTTTGTTTAACAAAAAAAAATATTGTAAAAAATAACAAACAAAAAAATGGTAATTAAACGTGCTACTTTTTTTCACAAAAAAAAAGTATACAAATTGGTACTCTTTTAAGTACATGGAAAATAATATAACAACCTTGACAATTGAACGCGTGTTCGTTTTTGCTTCCTACTTAATTATAGTAAGTTATTCAGTCAGTCTTACATCTTCTACAACAACTGACAACTTTCATTAAAAATCCTCACTCATTCGTCATCATGTATACGGACTTTAACATACAACACAAAGAAAATTCTTCAAAAAAAAATTAGCGCAAGATAATAATGTTCACACATTCAACCATATCAGTTCCTGGTTTGGTTTTGGTTACAAATACACTCTATTATGATGGTATATATATATATTTTTATTAAATGCAATATATATACCTAGTTCAAAATATTATGTAGAAAGTTATCACAATTAGTTTTTTTCCTAAAAAGTTATTTAGGACGACAAACCCTCCCCCACTCCATTCGTCTGCTACATAAGTAATTTATATAACAATCAAAAAAATGCTGCTGCTGCTGCCACTAGTACTAGTTTTAGTAGTAGAAGGTAGTTGTAGTTGTACAATGATTTTTTTAGTTCTCTTCTTCGTCCTCCTCCTCCTCCTTCCAGTTGAGAATGAGATATGAGATGAGATAAGTAGCGTAAAAGACTACGCTGTCGCGTCGTGAAATGGGGTGAGAGAGAAAGAGAGAATAGAAGAGAGTTGGCAAAACTCACATTTCAATTAGTTAACTACTCCTTTTTACTCTCATCTTTTGATTTATCCCTACGCCCATGATGGTTACTTGAATGACTCATTCCATTATCGGTGCTGCTTGTACTTGTGGAAGGTTGGGTGGAATTTCTCGGCACGAGAACAACGTTCCCATCAGCCGCATGTTGGATATGGTAGCCGTACGGACTGTAAGGATTCCCGTCAGTCTCTCTTAAAGCCTAAGAAACCAAGGACATAATTATTAATTAGTTATTATAGAACTTGCAAAGAGAAATAGAAATTCAAGCGTTTTATTTAAAGTAGGCTTACTTGAGTAACCGTTCTGCACAACAAATTGTAGCGTTCTTTAAGCTCAGTTCGTCTGCCAAGAAGCCCTTGTTGTTCCCTCATGAGCGATTGCTTCTTCTCACGAATCCTTTGCACTTCATCCGCCAGCTGGAGAGCCTGGTCTAGCTTGCGTTTTCTGCAGTTCTGAGCAGCAACCTAAGGGTAATCACGTTAAGTAAAGAATAATCATTACATTGCCAAGATGATGACCAGAACCATAATAACTTAAATGACAAATTCGACTCACCTTATTTTTGCCTCTGCGACGAATATCACGTATCAAGGACAACTGAGTCTCAGACAAGTCATATTTGGACAGGCGCTCATTAAACTCATCCATGGGAACATTGATAATGTCCTCCGTTGTAATGGGAATATTCATGTTTCTTGCCTTCTTCTCATCCCGTGTGAGTGACTCGTCTGATTTAAAGTACTTGATCACTATTTGATTTAATACAATAGAACAGTGTTGGAAAAATACACAAAGCATGAAGCGGAAAACTACTACAAGAATCAATTCATCCCCACCTCATCTCATAGAGTTCTTATTAGTTAAGCGTTGCCAACGCAAACTAAGTTTTTGGCAACCCAACAAGCAACTAATCAACCCCATTTGAAAATTTTAATTAATATATCACTTACTCTTTTGCTTCTCTTTCTGAGCCGGTTTCGCCGTTTTAAGAAGAGGATTATCCGGATGTGTTGGTGGGAGGGAGTAGGTATGATTTGATTGCAAAGGATCCACCGGCCCTGATCCCATTGACCTTTGTCCATTATAGCGTCCAAAATCCGTGCCACAACTATACTTATCTAAGTCAAGGGATGAGCCTTGTGATGTACTTCCTGCTTGTGGGTAAGGAAGGTGAGAAGGTAGAGGATAAGGATGACTACTTTGCTCTTGTTGGAATCGCTTCCCAAACATGTGATGCTTCTTTTGGGCAACTGGCCCACCAGGAACTCTACTTCCATCTTTGTAATAATCATAGCCACCCAGTTTTCCTCTGTTGTGATTTAAAATTCAATTTATTAGTTTCATATTTCCACAACTTTCTATAACCTGTATAGGTTCAAAAGGCTACCTGGAATAATCCATTGAGTAAGGGGACAAATCATGAGGACCATGAGGATGAGAGTCTGCATCCACCCATTCGTTGTCAGACATTGGTGGGTCAGTCATAGGTGGAACTCTTTCGGAGCCCATTGAGCTCACTGCGCTGTCACTAGAAGCTTCCATGCGATCCTCGGTCGACGCTGCTCCACCAGTCGCTCCCAAAACGGAGCAAGCGGCTGACGTCCCATTATGTGAAACATTTGGGGGAGCACCAACCGTCGTCAGATTTGAGGAGGGGACACCATTCTCCATAACTCGCATCGTGTACATACCTAAAAAAAATCGTAGTTAAAAGTTATAATCGTCAGTCTACTATACTATTCCCCCGAGAGCTTAAACAGTTTTAAAGTTCACCATGATGTAGCATTTTAATACCTAGTAACAAAAGCTAAAGCCAATGCTTATGAAAAATGTGAGTATGCTGTAAGGGATATTCGTGCATATTTTATTGCTATTCCTTAATTGGAATATTTGTTTAATTCTTAAAATACAATTATGCTAAATATAATTTATGTCGATTTGTGATGAACCTTATGGAACGACAAGCGTGTATAACGCGACTGTGGAATGTTATCTTTACTCTCATGTTAGTTCTGGCGGCGAAGAGTCCCGGCGGTGTGATACAGCTGTTTATACAAGTGAGTAATTCACATGCATGTGCGCCACTCGGATTCTTCATGTTTCGTTGTTTCCAATCTTTTCTTTTCTCAGAATAAAACTCCTTTAAACTACAACATGATCTTACTGGTTGAAGCTTTTCAACTATCATATCCCATCTTATAATGCATTGCCACTTGCATATATGCAAAAATGCATATGCATATTGTGCCATTTATTTTCAGAACATAACTCATTTGTCAACTTTTAGTTTCAATAGCTAATTTCCATTTATTTCATTTATGTCAGCATCAATTGTTTCACTTTTACTCTTTGGTTTCGCAAGTCTTTCCATTCAGACAACTATTATGTAAAGAATCATTATGAGTGTCTACCCACCAAATTGATATTAAAATTACTGCCTTTTCACAATAATATTTTTTCAGGGAATTTCCATGTCTCTCTCTCTCTCTCTCTCTTAACAGACTTTTCAACTCAAGGAAGCGCAAAAGATATCCTTTTTATTTTTCAGGGACAAGTGTTTGTTATCCCACCACCTTGGGGAAAAAAGAATATAAGCCTCATTATCTCGAAACTCTTGCGACAACAAAAGTGATGAATTCTGCAATGGATTTTTATAACCTTGAGAGAGGACTTGTAAAGCACTACTGACATGTACTGGTCGTGGTGGTGGATTCGAGTAATAAGTTACGAAAATAGACATGACTTCCAAATTACGGAAAAACAGCAAAAAACCTTCCTCTTCTCTCTCTCTCTCTTCAGTTGATCAAGCTCGTCAAGTAGAGTACAAATTGCGATGTCCATTTTAACGCAGATGCAAATCTCCAATTACAATGAGCATTTCAAGCATTTAATTCATTGTCGTCAGCAGCCAATTTATATACCTACATAAAACGTTGGAGAGTTTAAGTCTGAGACGCAGTGAAGCTAGCTGTTGAGCGTGTCTTTATAAAAATACAAGTAGCACGATTGGGCAATCATTCCCAATTCATTCACTCATTGTTCAATAAAGTTTTAGAAGAGAAGAGAGGTGAGAAGGAAACAAAAAAATTGCAAATAATACACCTATATATCCATATACCTACTAAAAGACAAGATGTAAAAATGTGATTTTTGTTCACGCGTGTGTTTATTCTCACTACGTATCGTGTTCCTTAATTACTTTTGGTTGTCTCTAAGTAAAACATGTAGACACGTAATAATAATATAATAAATACTCCGTTCAAACTTATTACTCATTGCTAGCAACTACCTCATTATACAACGATCGTTTGGGTCGGCGTTGGTTGTTGTGTGCAGCTTTGTTGAGCTGAGCCCTGTGAGCTGATCGTATGCAAAATCCTATTACGCATATTGTAACAAGTATAAGGTAAATAGGTATAATCCTTTAGAAGCTTTTGCTGCTTAGCTTTATACTAGATTGTAGATGCAAGCTCGAAATCATTTTTGACAATGCGTCTTGTGAACATCATGAATGATATAAAAAAGTAAGTCTTTCATCATTTTCTTATTCTGTTGGATGTGACAGCGGCGATTTATGCCAAACAATTCGTGTGCTAAACTAACGTGTGTATATAGTTAGTTTCTTATAAGACTCTACTCAACTTTCAATGCATTATATTATATATGTCTATGTATGTATATATGACAAAAAATGAGAAGAGTATTCATGATCAAGAAGGGAAATAATGTTGTGTTGCATTGTTGAGCAAAACTGACCTTCACTCATGGCCATGTCCATCAGCTGTAACTCATCATCGTTGAGAATTGATGAGAGATTGAAACCATCCGCGGCAGACGTCTGGTTTGCCATTTCATTTGTTGAATTCTGTAATTACACACATAACGACATATCACATTTAGCCGAAAATTATATTATTAAATGGAGACGAAAGGAAAAAAAAGGGGACAAAAGTAGCAAATCTTTCTAGTTTTTTTTCATGGGTTTTAGTTTAGTCATGAATGCAAAAAGAAGAATAAAAATTTCGTAAGCTTTTAATTCCATCCTTTTCTATCATCAGCATCACATCACGTCACAGCAAATCACCTCTTCCTTTATATTCATTCAATTTTTTTTATAACTTACTTGGTAGTAGAGCATATCATGAGAGGGATCCATCATCTTGTAGTGACTACTAGGATCAATCATCGGCTCGCTGCTGTTCGTCAAGTGCATTGAGGAAGCCACCGCAGAGCCCAGGTTTGAGGAGGCTCCTGAAATTTTTAACAAGAAAAAAAAATGTTACAAACTTGCCTACAAAAGTCTATACTTCCGGCTACTGTTGACGACCTCAACCATGTCAATTGTCGGGGTATGAAAAATGTCATCCATTTTTTCCCATTCAGGAAGCCTACGCGCATGCGTACTAACGTAGAAAAGACAAAGCACGATAGCATAACCGTTCAATAACAACCCCATCCTATAAAATTCCCAAAATGGTGTGAGTGTGAATGCACGCTTGAGCAGTCACAAACTAGATATCGCACTGCTGCCACTGCCAGCACGGATTATTACCGATACGATTCTTGATCGTTGAAAGCCAATGTTTAATTCATAAATAATCCAAGCCATCTCTTTTTTTATCTTTCCTTTCCTTAGCAAAATGAAATATGGGGTATGAAATGAGCAAGCAGCCTTTTTACACCACTCGTTTCGAACTGACATGGAACGAATCAATTACGATTACGTGGCGACATGCTTCATCCAACAAACCTTTCTCAAACTGTATTCTCTCTCTCTCTCTCTTCCTACAAAATAAAAAACCATTCAAACTCATTGTCCGATGACGACGATACTTGACTTGAAATAATTTTTTATCAAGGACTCTCTACCCTATTCCCTTCCCTCTTTCCCTTCCCCTTCCAATTCATTTCATAGTGTTCTTGTTCACGCACATATAGCTTCGCATAGTCCTCTGTTCTACTCGCTCATATAGTACGCGTGTAAGTGACAATAAACGTAAGTACTTAAAAGAGATATGGAAAGAGGAAGCACAAACTTCATTTTACACTTTTTCCCAAAAGCATAGCCTTGGTCGTTTTTAATCAAAAACTGAACCAACCCTTCTTACGACTCTGTGCACTGTCTATGATGCACATGATGGTCACATAGTCACTGCCACTATGGCATGGTTGAAAGCGGATGTGGTAATGTGAATGTGACAAATAAGTAGCTCCTACATGAATTTTTCGGCATTTCCACATTTTATAGATATAGCACAATCCCTAATTTTGCTAGTCATCTTCTTTCCACAAAGTTGAAAGTTTCCTGTGTGGATCGGACCGGTTAACCAAATGTAAAGGACGTAAGGTACGTTCTAAGCTAACTCGCCATGCGAAAAGATTATTGTTCTAGCTTAACCAACGCAAAAAACATATTAAGAGCCATTTCCCATATTGGCACTGATCCTGTTTCCCTATGTCAGTTAAAACACCACACCACGTCCGATCCTGATTATGAGCTTGAGCTAAAATTTCATGGTTGTTTTATTGTTGGCAAGTGTGCAGATGCTTCCTTTTCCGCTTTTTATGAGGTGACAATGAGCACAGTTTCCGGCATCAAAAAATATTTCAGAGTTACAATTCTTCTTACCCATTCCAACGTTCCCATATGGTCCAGTGGAATTCAACTCGGGTGGAGGGAGAGTAGCATTCTGGAGGAGAACGCTTCTCGCCGAATCCGTGCTGTAAGGGGTAGTTGGTGGCACTCCAGACCCAAAATGAGGAGGGTGCATGGAGTGATGAAGGGGTGTAGGGGCATGGGGATGATGGTGGTGATGATGATGAGGATGATAAGGGTGAGGGGCAAAATGATGAGGAATTGGTTGATGTATCCCAGCTCCACTTGGGTCATGAGATGAGGACTGGAGACTCAGGAGATTGGCCAAGTCCTGCCAACGCTGTTCCATACTCCCACCACGCAGAAGGCCAGGCATTCTTGCGTGTACCTAAAACAGTTCAAGGAATCTAACTTTAATATTTTTTGAAGAAACAAAGACATTTATTTGTAACAAAGCAGATATGAGGATTTGCATGAAAGGAGTAAGGGAAGTCATAAGCATTCTAAGCATCATTTCATCATATAGATCAACCTAATTTCTTAAACACCTTCTATTCAACTGTCCATGTCAGTTCTATATTTTTAAAATGATATATGCAAATACTTTCTCTCTCCTGAAGAAACAAAACTATCCTAAGCAATTAAAGCAATAATATCCTCAGGTAAGTTGCAACTTGTAATTATTGCAATCTGTCGTTCCTTACATTTGTTTCGTGTCAACTTGGAAACGTCAATGAAATAAAAAGCAGATCAATAGAGCAGAAAAAAAATATATAATAATTATT
This sequence comes from Orchesella villosa, assembly GCA_036850725.1. Classification (NCBI taxonomy): domain Eukaryota; kingdom Metazoa; phylum Arthropoda; class Collembola; order Entomobryomorpha; family Orchesellidae; genus Orchesella; species Orchesella villosa. The sequence goes on along the minus strand of JAANSM010001020.1, from coordinate 12,162 downwards.
GTTATATTATTATTATATGCTGATTGCTGTTTCGCAATCCCAACCCATCAATTACACACCGGCGTGATGTGATTGACAGGAGGATTACCATGATTTGTGTGTCTATCCCGTTCCTACACAACCAAAATGTAAAGACTAAAAGGAAGCAACGTATAACCCAAGAACTCACATCAATAATATCGATGAGCCAGGCCTCATTTAATTAGTGAGCTAATCTCAATCATCTATCCCATTTCATTGACATATTATTACTATCCCACCATCTCTCCTTTCTTTTCTTTGGGCTATGTTTCAGCTAATTAGCATGTTGTACTAAAACCATGTACATTTGGGATCGTCAACCAGCACCACAAAAACAATGTGATGGAGAGATGGAGAGCCACAAATCAAAGTGTAATTGATGTAAGTTATTCAAGTGAAACGGTACAAAAATGAGAACAAGTCTAGTAGCAACATTGCAATCCCATTTTAACCCTTTCTCTCCCTGTGCCTCTACCTGAAATAAATGAACTGTTATATTATATTATGCTATATAGCTACCTGTACACCGAACACTGGGGCTAACCCAACCAATTTCTATATGACTTTTGTTATTGGGAGGAGAGGAATGACAAAAGTAAATGTCAAGATTGACAAAATGCCAGTCGCTCATCATCATTATCACCATCACCACCACCGCCACACACCATTGACAAAACAGAATCATTATCTTTATTATTGTGTAGCTTAGCTCACAATACAAAAACCCTTTAAATAGCTTATATGTTAGCCCTACTTTGATATATCAAATCAAATCAAATCAATACAAGATCCGCTCAGTAGATTAGACCACCAACATTTTGTCTCTTTTCTTTTTATTTAGGACAGTTGATCAATCTTGTCTTCCCATTTCACTCCGTCAAAGGAGCAATCAATACAAAAATCAAAAAGATTCCGATGGATTGGCAATCGCGAAAAAAAATTAAGTGACAAAACATTTTTTTTGTATTCAATCACGACATTACTACTGTCATCGACATTGACTGCGCGACTTACTAAAATAGAGAAGAAAAAATGAAGCACTTTCTATATAATGAAAAAAATTAAACAAAAATGTTGAATGTCCTTTTTTGAATGAATTTCAAAGCAAGAAGCAACCTATTCATAATAATCATATATTAAAAATTTACTTTTTCAGCTAAAACCTCAGCCATCTGCTCTCTCATCTCAGAAATTTGAAATTCAAAAAGCCAAGCCAAAGTCAGGGAATTTGTCCTAGACCCGTAATATTTCTTACAAGGACCTTCCACAACTCAAAACTCCTTGAAATTGTGTATAAACCATAATATATTATAAAGATGAGGATGTTGATGTGTATTAAAAATCATTTTAAACACACAAAAGAAAAGTAAGGAGACAAGAGAGGCAAACAATAAGAAAGACATTAATCATTTCTCTCACTCATAATACCTGTGGCTAGGGACGCTTCTATGTCTCCGCCATATCCACCTATTATACCTACACGTACAAAATAAAAGTCGGAAACTATCAATAGAGTAGAATAAACCGTTCCGCAAAAGCTAGAATCCACGAAAGCACCAACCACAAAAGGTATGAAAAACCTAACCAAAACTAGATAAATACTTAATATGTTTATGAAAGATCAGATCAGATCATATATCATGTTTTGCTCTGCTCCAGTTTTTCCTTTTATGACTTTTTCCTCAAGAAGAAAGGTCGTAAAATCTTGAGACGAATACTATATGGCCTTCTCATTCCCACAAGATCATTATGGATGGTAATAGTATGCATAGGGAAGAGCAAAATTCACATTAAGAAAAAAAACCGGAACTCTTATTATTTCTCTCTTTAGTTAAGTATCATTTACTTCTTCATAAATGTAAGGCAGCATGTCCATCATGATTGTAGTTGTCGTGGTTGTAGCTCCGTATGTGGTGCATTATATGTTTCCTTCTCACAATTACAATAGCGCGAGTGCTTGTTCACTCACATTCACCTTTAAGAAAATAAAAGTTACCCTACTCGACTCTAGCACCTTTCACAGCAACATTAAACTTTCCGCTTAAACATTGAATCACCTCAAATTAAAGCAAAACCAGAAAAAAACAACCCCTTGCCGACTTCACACTGAGATTGCTCCAAATAAATCCCACACACAGAAACGGAGTCATATACAAAATGTGGCTGATGATCACTATCGTCAATTGTGACAAAAATTGTTAATGATCACAAGTTCACTTTCCACAATTTCAGATAAGGTTTAGAGAATCAAGGGAGAAGTAATCTCACAAGAAGAATTTGTACTAAATAAACTAATACAATCTAAAGTAATAATGCACATTCCTAAGAGTTCCATGAGATAAGAATGAGACTATCAGAGCTCATCTTCTCCAACAGAGATAGAGTCTAGTTCTGATCAAGTTGCTAAAGCGAATTGCTCCCTTAACGCGCGATGAGATGGGATCCCATGCCATTTCCAAGTTTTTTAGTGAATGACAAATAATTCTGTGTAAATCTTGGCTTATAAACAACTGACGACCATTATCATGATGAGGGATGAAACGACCACCACAAAAAAATAACATCTCTTATATCATCTCATCATTCATTCACACACACACACACACATAATCTTCATCCTCATATCATCCTCATCATGATCATCCGCTTCTCCACAATGAGTATAAACAAAGTTTTTGTCGTTTTGTATGCATAAATCTTGAGCTAATGAATATACATAACAATTTTAAGCGAGAGCGAAAGAGATGATGATGATCATCATCCTCCGGCATATATCACACACGTTTCTTTCAACATAGCATATAACTGTGTGGTCTCTCGTCTGGCCTGGCCTGGGATAACATACTAGAATGAGGCACCCATATATCTACTTATAAGTCTTCATATTATTCTACCTGTATCCCATCCAATTCACCTGTTCTCCATATACCCACTAGCTAAACTCATCTCTTGTTATAAGATAGATTGGTAAGACCAAGAATCAAGGTGATATTTGGACGCGACAATGAGCATCACGTATCGTTCTGTAAGTATTGCTGAAGAATGCTCACGAACGAAGAGACTCCATGAAGAATCTTACTATCATATCATCATCATCATCATCATGATCTTCGCAGAATACAATGGCCATGCCATGCATAACTCTTTTTTTTATATTCCATTCCTATTCCTTTTCAAACTCGTATGTGTAAGGAGAAGAAAATGACATTAAGACATTGTATAATGTGATGCGATACAGCTAATGATGATCATGATAATAATACAGCTGTACACAAGCAAAAGCGAAGCACGACAATTGCATTGCGTAACAGGTGGCTTGATGAACCCTTCAGTAAAGAATTAGAAACTGGTAGGTACATCAATCTAATATATCATAAGGATATATACATACATACATGGGCATTTTTTATATTCTACCTCTTTCTTTCTAAAGTAAACACACCAAAACCAAATCTTCAGATTGAGATGGGTACACCATCTTTTCTCACACGGAGGGAATATTACTACTAATCGAATCATATTGTGATATGCATAAACTATTTATACATAAGTAAGAAGGTGCTAATGAAAATGAATCCGAGTTTTTATCTTAAATCATCCAGAATGTTCATAGAGACATCTATTCCCACACATTATGGCTTCACACGTTTCATTTACAAAGAAATGCAGCAAAGAGCTACTGCACTGTGTTCAGATCCCATTCTAGAGATATATTTGCAATGTTTAGTCACAATTGGCTAAGTTTTGTGTTGAAGGTGTTCATGCATCTAATATAATGTTCACCTTCATTTCGTCTTGAGTTTCTCACTTATTACAACCTTTTTTTATATAAACTCAGATGATGATGGACAAAGACGTTCATTGGGATGATAACAAAACGCTAAAATTCATATTACTACTACCGTCTTAAATATGTGGGCACATAAAAATATGTATTTCTACATCAATATCAAATGCGGCTGCGGTAAACTAATGACAAAGAGACAACTTAAGAATGTAAAAGGAAGCATTTACATTTCGTGTATATTTTTAACACTCAAAACCATGTGAATAGATTTGAAGGAGTTATTTGACGAGACACAAACAGTAAATGAATCGCCTTCCAAATATCCATTATCAATGTCGAAGATTCGTTCATTACTTAATGAAAATATATGAAACGTAAATCGTTTTGGGATTTCAGGAGGTGAAACTGGAAATTCCAAAGAATATGATGCATGCGATTTACAAATATATTGAAAATACATTTTTAAAGATTATTGTGGTGATGATAACCAGTAATTTTACCAGGGTAACTTCTGAATTGGCGTAACTCAACTCAATTAATTCCATATTTGGGTGTTCATTAAACACTTCAACTTTATTTGATTGCCCCGAAATCCTTCCCATTCACAATATGTGTTGGATTTTACGCAATAAAACAACCAGGAATTCCTAGCCTCTGCTCTGACAAGCTCTTGCATTCAATCGTGTATAAACGTCATTTTAAAAAAATTACTAACCTTGAACACAATTCAATAGACTAAAGTTGTAAAAAAGTAACATGGTAGCTGGTAGCTACACTCCAATTTACAGTTTCCTATTAATGAATAATCGCAAATTAGCTATTTGTATTGAATAAGCCTATATGCACCAAAATTTGTATGCGCCTCCCTGGCAAAAGAAATTTTCGAAGGACAACCACAAAATTATAGGTATTATATATTCTTTTCTTCAAAAACAATTAAAGCCCCAGAATCCATCTTGGTTGAAGAATTCATTTATTTTTTCATTTAATTTTTTGATCCAACAGGTAACATAAGTACGTATGTATGCAGCCAGACATCCTTCACAATGAGTAAAGAATTGAGACAGAAGAAAGAGCAATATGAGTTGAGCAGCAACAATGGCTCAAAGAGCTGTAAAGCTCTCCTTGTAAGCAGCATGCAATGCTCAAGCAGAATTGCATTGTTAAGGTGTGAGTATATGAGCATATATATACAGGCCAGGTGAAAAAGAAGAACAGGGATGAGAGACAATGGAAAAAGGTGTAGATTGGAAAAAAGGCCAGCCTCCCATCCCTAGCTAAGCCAATATACACAGGATAATGTAATTGAAGCTACCTGAAAGCCTCTGGGTTGGGCTCCATGCGATGTGGGACGAGCACCAGCATGAATTGGGGCTGTCTGAATCATCTCTCCTGAGAAACTAGTTTCCTCTGTCTCAGCCGCTGACTCGTCATGCAAGGATTCCGCTAGGTTCTAAAGTTATTTTGAACAAAAAAAATATATAACATACGAATTAAAAATTATGATGATCATTGATCAATAATATACACGTCGTCATTAGAAAATTAAGGTTAAAAAAACTCAAGTCTTTTCTTAAAGTTCAACCCCCAATGAAAGGGAAACAAAGGGAGAAGACAATGACAGTTGTAAGGAATGTAAAACGTAAGGAAAACATGTTATCAGGTGTTAATTTTAAGCGCTTCACAATGAGATTTACCGAATCATGGGAATTCTCTGAGATGTCATCATACGCAATGTCACCAGGTTCTGATGAGGTTTCCAAAAAGTCAAAAACTCCACTGTCGCCCTCCAAAATGTCATCTGCAAAAAAAATATACCATCGTTGATAAAGTACCTTCCATATTTTGTTAACAAAACTACGCAAATTTAGTTTAAGGTTAAGAATTTTAAGCGAAGTGTTACTTCACTGTCTCAAATAATGTCTTAATATTTCGATACATGAAAAGTATATCGCAGCTTGAAATCTCCTAAAAAGACTCAGAACTTTACGCATCTTATTTTACGATCTAGTATACTGTTCATTCGAGACAGTTTTGTTTATGCAAATAGTTAATAGAAACGTCTCATTTCATTAATGACTTGTTGTGTTCTTGATTTGCATCAGTCAAAGTGCACGATCTTTTGCACTTGCTTCCAACAAAGTAGAGGAAAAAAGTTTGTCTTAAAGAAACGTAGGTTGTTATCATGAACTCCTCTTGAGTAAGACAACAGGCATCAAAATCAAATGAAAATTGACATGTTTCTTGTGCTGTTGATCCCCATTACATTTAACATTTGAGCTCTGATACTTTTTTTTCTCTGTCTCTCTCTCTGATTTACATACATTAGACATACATCATCATCATGTTACTTTTTCTCTGATTTTCTCCCGAGATAATTTGGATACAAAGTAAAATATCTAATATATATGGAAGGCATGGGATATTTTGACATGATGGAATGACATGCTATCATCTTTATCACATTCATTGTCAATTCATTATGAGCGAGTGAAGCACACAATAGAATGGATTGGGATGCCGTGTAGTTACTATAGTGCAATGTGCAATGCAATGTCTTCTCTTGAAAATGACACGGCCATTGTCCGATCCTCCACAAAAATAACTCTATCTCACAAATCAATCTCTTTTTCTTCTTTTCCTGTCTATACAACATATCAAAATACGAAGAAAGAGAGAAAAGGGTAGAATAATGGAATATTTATAAAAAACTGTTTCTGTCTCCTCCCTTTTCTACTTTTGATGATGGAGATGGCATCATGCCCATGGTGGAAGAAATCAGATTGATTTGATTGGGAGTAGGAAAAAAAATTGTTAATTTAATTTATTCTTTGAGTTATTTATGAGTAGGCTTGCTCTCTCCACAAGGAGCATAACGTTACATAATATTGCTAGGAGCAACACCTACTTTTTATGAGATTTCGACCGTTCCATATTTTATGTCGGATAGCCCCATAAAGATATTACTTTTTTTTAGATTTTTATATTAAAAACAGATTGCTTTTTTCACTAACCAAATCCAGGTAAGTTTCCGAATATTCTGACTGTTTACTGTTTTCTTTTCATGCAAAATTCCAAAAAAATGAAAGGATTGTTCAAAGAGAGCAGAACATTATTGTATTTTTCTTTATTTTCTTATTTTCAGTCAACTTCATTAGGGTTTAATCAAGCTGTTATACGTTCGAGTACTAGATTCACGTTTAAAACCAACATTTTACGCACTCGCAATATTTTTTTTCAGATAGCGCATTAATCACATAAACTCCCCATAAAGTATATAAATACGGAACTATAAGTAGTCATCTCATTCACATCATTCATACACAAATAATTCCTAGGCACTGGTTTCATATGAATCAACTCCTCCTCCAAATTTTCAAACAGGTACTATATTAACTCTCACTGGTTTCCTTTACGTTTCCACATTTTTTTTTCATCACAGAAATAGTGTCACACACAACCTACAACCTAATTACGATTACAAATATGTCCCTAAAAAAATCATAAACTATGTTTCCTTCTTTCCATGCAGTTCCAAAATTTCCAAGCTATGCAAAAAAAATCCAACTCTTTTTTTTACCGGAACATAAACTGTTCTTAAATACAAAATACAAGCACATGAACAAAGGCACTAGGAACACAAACAATGCAAGTATGCAAATACTACACTCCTTTTAAAAAAAAAGTACTTTAATAGTATGTCATCCAATTCAACAGTACACCACACTTTTGTCTCCCTTTCCTCTCAAATAGTAACTGACGAGATTTAGGATCCCAGTCCACTCGTTACATCTACCTCTCTGCTCTTTGATAAAGTTGATGTTTGATACCTTTTTTTATTTCGTGATTAAGTTGCTCCTTCCATCATCATGATCATCATCATCATCCCGACTGACTGATATGATACATAAAGGAACACAATGCAATGTAACAATCCTTAGTAATCTATCCAATTTCAAATTCAACCCAATGATGCAAAAGACACGACATCCAAGTTCGAACCGACGGTACACAGAAAGAAGTATACATGAAAAACAAAATCTATATATCTATCTATTTTTTAAAGCCCTCATTCTAAAAAAGATACAGAGAATACACACAAGTTACTTTTTATTTAAAGCTTGACCAAATCTTTGCCACACATACAGTGACTCTAAACTAAACACTACTCCACATCTTCCAAACACTGAGAGTCAACAGTGGTGCTACTAACTTTCAAAGTGGAAAAGTAAAAAGGGTGAAAAATACAGTGATAAAAGGTGTCTGGTTCTCTACACAAGTAGGCATATATATATATATCTATATATCCATCAGCATCATTCATGATCCATCCCTTAATTCTAAAACCTATATATGCCCTACCACACCATCCCAACATACATGTGTGGATGGGGGTTGCAGACATTCATTTCATGCTAAACTTGATTTCATTCGAAATGAAATGAAGTAATGTTAGATAATCTTTTCAACATTTCAAATGGGATGAGATGGAGAGAGAGAGAGAGACACACATACAATGTTAAAATGATATGAGAGCTTAAAGCATTAGCACTTAGAACGTATGCAATATAAAATTTTACATGGATAAATACTTATCCCACTTTTACATGGCCTTTTGCTTTGAAAATCGTCATTATCATCAACATGAACAACACTTACCCTTCTGATGCATGCATTTTGAGTTGTGTGTTTTCATCCCCTTCTTTCAAAGTAAGAAACCTTTTTTCAAGTTTCCATTTAATGCGACGGAGGCCAAGGTAAAAAAGCTTGGGATGATGGTGTGTGCTGTGGTGTAGTGCTGTGCAATGTACACAAATACATAGCCATCCCTCCAATGAATGAATTATAATGGAGGGCTAGCACAGAGGGGTGGTGATCTTACGTAACCAATGAGATCTTCAACTAAAAACTGGTATGTGATGCAAGTAGCCAGTTTTCTCTTTCAACCCTGCACCATTACAATAATGGCAATGGCGTACCTACACACTAAGCTCTGATGATGGGAACGGCAGACAATATTTGTTACGTGAATATATATACTTCTTGTTCTTTCTTCTCGTGTCCTTTATGTTTTCTCAAGAGCTTGACTTTCAAAAATTTAAATGACTAAAAATGAGAGAAGGTCAATTTTTTTGTCTTTTTACATTGAATTAGCTAATTTTACTACAGCAAAATGTAAAAGAATGGAAGGACAATCCAAAATAAAGTGGAATTCTATTGCCCTCTTTCTAATTTTCCAACTGGATGTCATGGAAGGATAGGGATTTATATGGTTTGGAATTGTTGTGAGGAAAAGTAAAGATTCATTTCATTCTCAACTTTTGTCTTCGCTTGGAAGAGTTAGACAACAGGTGGGCAACAGGCTGGAGTGAAACCATGTCACAACATCATTTTCTCAAAGGGTATACACGTGTAGACTAAATGTACCTACGTGTTTATCATGTTTCAAAGAAAAGTTTCTGCCCTAAAATGATGATGTTCCTCTTTCGAAGTGGATACATCCCATCACGTTTTATTTTTTTGATTTCAGGAAAAACAATTTTATTCGCCTCCATTTTTATTCATTATTTTCCATGCACGACCATCAATTCCCAGCATTTCCACTCGCCTTGTTTTTAAATTAGCACGTAGAGAGACGTAGTTTTGATCTGAGAAAATGTTCTTGAGCATGGGCAGCACAAGCCCTATTTTATCGTTGCAAAGTTTAAGCTGAGACTACAAAGTTATGCACGTTTTCAAAGTTTTATACGGAGCTCTCATATAACATGCCTGTACACATTGTTTAAGAAGAATTTGAAAACGAACACGAGATCCCAAATAAGTTCTCTGTCCATAAGCCCAACAATGTATTACGTTATAAGTTATATTATCTACGTATATTTTATTTTGAAATGAATGTTTTAGCTGAACGCATCCAATTGTTGCGGCAGTGGCATGGCACTCGGTATTTTTCAGCTCCTGCTGCGCCAACCCAATGTATGTGATGTGAAGTGACGGATGTTAATGTTAATGCTCTTGCTTCTCACAAGACAAGACGCTTCAAGACTCATTCCTTGTGTGTGTGTGTGTACAATATTTTTACTTGAGTTCTTTAGTTTTTTGCTTCAAATCTGCCAAGTCATTCTTCTTATTCGAAAAAATTGCCAAGGCAAGGCCTTAAGAACCTCCGCTTCTTCTCTTCACACACACACACATCATCATCATACGTGTACGCTTCACCAACGCCACAAGACAGAAAAAACTACCTGCCATGGTTATAAGCGTATTGGAATAATCGATTTGAAACAATAATGCCTTTTCTCTCTCTCACAGGATCTCTTTGCTTCGCCTCGATAGGCTCTATCATGCACCTCGAAAGAAAAAAAAATTAAACAGCCGCTATATACAGCCAAAGAACACTATTTTTCAAACATCCCCGTCCACCACCACCATCATAGTCATCATCAACGGAGCTGAAGCTACCACATCAAACCATAGCATCATCATGAAATTATGAATGCATAATGCGAATAGACAAGAGGAGACAAGTGAAGCTATCGGTAAAAGTTTGTGCATCTTTTGGGGATCTCGGGTTCCTGCATAGAAATGACTTTTCAACTCGGATTATTATTCAAACTTAGATTTGTACAATGTTTCATTGCATCGTAGACTAGATGCAAATCATCATGATAACTTAAGTCAGTGTGACTATTTCATTTGAAATGAGTTGAGCTGAAAAGCCGTATGGAATACGCGAATGATCTGCCGAACTCTATAAGCATATATATGCTGAGTATGTATGTAAAAATGTGACGTTTATAAAGGGATGGCTGATGGCCATTCACTTATTGAACTCACTCACTATCCATCACCGCTTTAAAGCATGAATCAATTCAATCCATCTCTCGTACTTATTCTTCGGAAGAAAGGCTAAAATAAGTCAAGTGTGACCACAAAATACAGATGAAAATTTTCGTAGACTAGATGCAAATCATCATGATAACTTAAGTCAGTGTGACTATTTCATTTGAAATGTTGAGCTGAAAAGCCGTATGGAATACGCGAATGATCTGCCGAACTCTATAAGCATATATGCTGAGTATGTATGTAAAAATGTGACGTTTATAAAGGGATCGCTGATGGCCATTCACTTATTGAACTCACTCACAAATCCATCACCGCTTTAAAGCATGAATCAATTCAATCCATCTCTCGTACTTATTCTTCGGAAGAAAGGCTAAAATAAGTCAAGTGTGACCACAAAATACAGATGAAAATTGTGAGGCCTATAACGCCAAAATATCAATCACAACGTACAAAACCAAAAAACATAGGTCTTGTTCATTGAATGCGCTTCATAAGCTGATAAAAAACCAAAGTGTACATATAAACTAATAGCAGCCACTCGTCGTGTCGTGCTCTTCATAGTATTATCGACTCTGACAATCAGTAGCTAAAGCAATTCATATAAACTGTAGATTTTATGCAGCCGAATGAATGTTTTTTTCCTGCTCGCCAAAAATGTTTCTTTACAACAAAGTGGTTATTTACCAGCTAAAAATTGAGTCAAACAACTTACCAAACATGGCAGAAATCATATCCGGTGTTGGGTAGGAGACATCATCAGCAGCTGCATCTGCACGAGAGCTGCTGGACGCCACCACTGGATCCCACTCCTCCTTAACCACTTCATCCGATTCGGATGCTTCCACCTTGATGTCGGACCAAGGACTAGGTACTTCATCTGCATCGTCATGCTCTAAATTAAAATAAATTTAAAAATTGTATTATGAACAAGGCTCCTAAAAAACTCCAATTATATGAATGAGGCAAAAGCGCCTTTCGTTTGCCTCTTGATTTGATTTGAAACTTTATTAATATGTCTGACCATTTTAGTACATGCATGTACTGTTCTTCAAGCAGCGGCACAAGCGATAAAATCATTAACTAATTAATAAGTTACACTCAACAATAATAATTTGTTTGGATATTATAGTGAATTATTATATGCCCTGGTATTTAACAACTGCATATACAAATTTGTTAATTCCCCATTTTTCTACATCGAAATTTTTCGGAGGTCCATTCCATAGACTAATCATTCTATAGTCAACCGAGGAGTTATACATTTGAGATTTTTATTTCGGCAACTTAATTAAAGGAATGAGCCTACTTGATTTTCGTGCTGAAATCTCGAGCTCGTTCAGAAGAACATTGTGAAATGCCGATTTAAGCAAAATGAGATTACTTTAATCCGGGGGTCTACTTTCTTTTATTTGTCTCGGGCACGAATTTTTGTTTGAAAAAAATCCCGGTTTTTCAGGGCCACCAAAAACCCGGTTTTTAACCAAAAATTTCGAAAAATCACTGAAAAA
>JAANSM010001019.1:0-21314 GCA_036850725.1 Orchesella villosa | reverse complement strand
TCCCAAATTTAAAGATGCAACATTGAACACAATAGGACTCATCATAAATTAAATGTGGATCACAAACCATTACAACAATGAAGTCAAGCAGCATCCACCCATTGGTAAAGCAGAAATGTACCCCTTTGGCAAACACTTTGAGACAAAAGTCAGTCAAAAATATCAAAGTAATGATGCTACTCGAATAAAAAAGGAATTTCTTCAGTCGAGGTCTGCTGTTCAAGTGAATATCATCGAAGGTAAGGAGAACGGAAGATATTATGATTAAAACAAGCGTAAGCCATTCATAGGATGAATGATTGACAATGCAGAGAATCTTGCGACGGTGAAAATCAAGAGTAGGATGATCGTTAGTTTTCTCTAGCAAGCCAGAAAAGCACCTCGCTTTTGAGTACCACGACAGTGGAAAGCAAGGGTTCAAAGGCACCTCTTCCTTTACTTTTTCTCCAACTTCAACAACATCATCTACTGTGTCCTACAAATTAAAAATGAATTGTAGAAAGTTGTGAAAGTTTCAATGTAAATGTAAAATGCTGTGCTGCTGCTACTTATGTACATCTATACCTTGTTTTTGTTTGCTCTTGCTGCTAGACAATCATCCCTCAATTGTTGTTCTTTAGCCCTTTCGAATGCAGCCATGAGTTTCTCTCCATGTGTTTTTCGAATCATCAAAACAACCCGATAAGCTACTTCTCGGAATCGTTGATTTTTACCAACTGATGCTTCATCTTGATTCTCTTGAAACTCGTCATTTGCCTCATTCTGGTCAGTTTCTCTTTTTGTCCCGTGCATAAGTTCTTCATCGTCCACATCAGAGTCATGATCAATTTTCCCATCCTCATATTCCTTATACTTCAAGACGACCTTGTAAAACCGCCATTTTGGAAGTCTATATGGGAGCACAATACGAAGCTGACGGTGGGCTGCTACTGCAGCCTTAAACATTGATAGTATATTCTTCTTTTTATTTGCTTCTGGAAATAGTGGAAATGGGCTAATTGCACTAGTAGGAGGGACGTCTATGTTGGTAGTAGTCGGAGCAGTATTAGTAGGCGTAGATATGGCTTCCTTGCTGTTGCTACTACCCAAGTCCGTTTTACTTTTCAAATTTTCATCTCCTTGCTCCTCTTCCGTTTGAGAAATTGCCAAATCTTCAGGGGCATTGTTAGAGGAGAGAGGGAGAGGTGCAATCTTATTTCGTCCCTTCATCCACTGAAATGCAACCTTCTTCTTTTTTTCAACTTTCTTTTTCACTTGTTCCTTAGAAAATCTTCGTTTTAATCTCTTCCAAAATCGTCGGAAGCCAGCTGCTCGTCCCCTCCTGTTTTCTTTTAAACTTTTCTGCAGACAGAGTTTACTTTTTACAAAGCGTCAAGTAACTTCTTCTTTCTTCAAGTTTCTTAAAAAAATATTAGCTTAATTGTACCTTCATTTCATCCGCAGAATCAAAAATATGGAGGAGGAGAGCCACAAACAAGTTAAGTATTATGAAATTCCCCAGTACCAACGTTGGTATGAACATGAGAAAACATTTAAATTCTTCCTTATCCGATCTGTGAGCTTCGATACATTCCCACGTCAAAACAATCCACTCTCCGCAGAAAACACGGAATACCATTATGAAAGAACTAAATAAATTTTGCCACGCTAATCTAAACAAAGCATATAAAAATTGCAAATAATTCAATGTCATAAATGCATATCCGTCAATTTGACAAAACATCTATACCTCGGGTAATTTGCTGGATAAAAGTCTGCTCTGAATTTCGTAGGCTCATACCCACCAGCAAGAAATTGCATGCCAAAAATGGCAAATATATAAATTGCAATGAATAGAATCAATATTAAATTAGCCATTTCTCCCATTGCCCCGATCAAAATATTCAGCAAAATCTTCATCGTATCCCAAGCTTGAGCTAGTTTCAAAATTCTCAAAAGCTTCAAGGCACGAAGTCCTTTGTAACCCACAAAGTTTTGTAAGTGGGTGTCAACTACGCTCCCAATCACAACAAAGAGATCGAATTTGTTCCAGCCATATTGAAAGAAATGATGCTGGTACGCGATTGCCTTTAACACAAGCTCAACAAGGAAAATATCCGTGAAGGTCTGAAAGTCAAAGTGTGTAGGAAAATATAGAATTAAAATTAAAGTAATTTGAGTTCAAAATAATATTTGAGCATTATTCATCGAAAGGACGACACCTCATTAGAGTAGTAGATCATTTGATCAAGCCACTTGGGCTGTCGATGGTGTTCCAAGCAGGAGATGACAGTATTAATAAATATGCAACAGGTCATTAAATTACGCCACTTCCAATCTTCAACAAGGGGTTGCACAACATGCCTCCAAAGCCCAAGCCATATTTTTATAGATTCCCATCTCGCTAAATGAGTCCAAAATAATATTAGTTGAACATAGTGTGGCTTAATTTTTTCACTAATTTCACTCACGCTGATCAGGATATAGTGGAAAGGTTTTCTCTTGAACCGGTCTTGTAATAAACTTGGTTTTATTTTGAACAACAAAAGTTTGGTCAAATCCTTCCAAATTTAAATTACAATATTGGCCATTTCGCAACTTGAGACATTTGTCATCAAGCTCGTCATCAAGCTCAGCATCCGAGTGCCCTTCGTACACTAAGAAAGTCAAGAAAATTATCGATTAACCAATACCGACCTGAATTAAATATAGAATCTTCTGGTTTTTTTTCTAAAATGACTAGACTATATTTACTTTGATATTCCTCATAACACCCGTCTTCTGGAAGTGGCTTCCGATACTTGTTTGTCAACGCATTTTGTTGCAGTTGTGTCTGAGAGAGCTTCAACGCTTTATACCTATGATTTATTTGTAGTACCTTGTACATGGCGCTCACACATTGGGCACTGCTTTCAAATCTATCTCTCATCACAGGATGAGCAAATTCCTCTGCCTTCATCATTCTCAATAAGAGCTCATCCCTCTCTCTACCTGATCGATTTCGATATCCCTCAAAAAGACGAAGTCGCTGCTGATTCAAATGCTCAAAATGAAAGTTTGACATTTGCCTCGTTAGTTCCAACCTCTTTTGCACGCTAAGCTTTGTCGATTTAATATCCGGACTGCTTTGCTCCTTTTCATAGCAGAGAGTGACCACAGCCAACATCAAGTTCAGCATGTAGTAACCTCCAATGAAGATGACAAGGATGAAATAGATGACAGACTCTCTTCCCACAGTGCTCATAGCAATCTCATAGGTTCTTTCCCAATAGTCTAGCGTCATGACTTGGAGCGTTTGTAAAGCTGCGAGGAGAAAAGTGTCAAATGAAATCCAACCATTGTTTGGACTTTGACTATTGCGAATTTCTAGGCAAACATAGCCGTCTTCACAGTGTCTTGCTGTGGAGCTGTTGCCACAAGGCAACGCTTCCGAATCCGGAAAGTCTCTGTACAGCCAGTTGTGCTCATTCTCCACCCACATGTTGTACAACCAATCTGTCATAAAAAATGAGAGGCCCTTCGTGATTTCCCTGAACTGGGGTACTGTCCCGTCATCATTTGTTTCTCCTTGGATTCGGACACATTTGTTACGAAAGTGTCCATGAAAAAACTCCATTCCAACCAGAGCACATATCATGATTACAAATAAGGTCAATCCCAACACCTCAAATAGCTGGACTGCTGAGTTTATCAATGCATTCACGATTTTCTTTAAGCCTGGAAGGATACTTATAGTTTTGAAGGCTCGGAGTACTCGAAAGATTCTTAGAAATTCTAGATTTCCCACTTCGAAATCGTTATTGACGATAAGTTCTGAGAGGTAGCTGGTATAGCTGGAGATGACTACAACGAAATCCAATACGTTCCATCCATTTCTCAAGTATGACATTCTTTGACAGACGAAACCTTTGGCGATGATTTTTATGAACATTTCGAAAGTATAGATGAGAAGATAGACCAACCTAGATAATGGCGTATTTTTAAAGCATTTTTCTTTTCAAAATAATTTTTCGTTGAATTTAAATTTGAACTGTTTCTTGCTATAGTTTAGTTTCACATACTCTAAAATCTCAAGGGTGGTTTGCAGAATGTTTTCATGAACCCGCGATCCATACTTGTCATATTTAAACCTGGACAAAAAAGCATAATTTCAATTTCAATTTTAAAAGGAAGAAATATCAAGATAAATTTATTCGTATTATGTATGAAACTATAAATTGCAGATGAATCAATGCCCAAACCTTTCTAAAGCTAGTGTGACACAGTTTGCTAAGATGGTGAACATAATAAAACCCCAAAAGTAGCGATGAGTGATCAAAGAAAAACAAAAAAGGCGAACGGGGTGATCCGGTGCAAAATAACCCACTGAGTTCCCTTTATAGTAGCGATAAACTATGCACCGATTTTGCTGTCTCCATCCAAGAACACAAAATGTGTCATCGTAAATGAAAGGATCTACTTCCTCTAGAGGTTGTCCATACCACTTTCCGGAAAAGAAGACGCCACAATCATCTGTCATTTCCATGGCTTGCTTGAGCCTCCCTTTTTCTGCCAACTCTTCTTGCTCCGCTACATCAAGCTTTCTCTTTGATTCTGGTCCTCGTCTTTTACTCATCATTCGTATTCTAGTATCATTTTTATGCAGAAATCTGCCGTCTTGTTGCTCATCCTCTGATGTTTCACTTTCGCTAGAATCACTTGTTTCATTTACGCCCGTTCCTTTGGGGCGATCTGATTCACTGGCATCTGAATCTTCCTCGGGACTACCCGTTTTCCAAATATCATCCCACATAACCAACGTGTGTAGAAGTAGCTTTACCATATTCCTCCTGTCCTTCCGAGATTCTGCAGGAAAATCTAGGTGTCGAAGCTCTGCTTCATCTGAAGAAAGCTCGTAATACTTTGCAAATCTTTCATCGGAATCACTAGAGCAGGATAAACTTGAACATGAGCAGCAGCAACCACATGAGCAATTACTGATGTCTGAGGAGGAGCAACTACTACAACTACAAGAGGAGGAGGAGGAACAGTCCTTCCTGTAACGGACACGTTTTCGAAATTTCTTTTTCCTCGTTGGTCTGGAGTTCTGACTTTGATGTATGTAATTCTCAACTTCAGAATCCGTGTTCCAGTGCTTTGTCATTATTGCCTGTATATCCATGTTTCAATGATTTCTGGAATATGAACTTGATGTTTTATTGGAATTAAGGTATCATTTATTTCATTACTATGAATTAATTACATGTAATGACTGTATAAAAATGTACTTAAGTTTAATACATAATGGTCAGCAGCTTAATTTTCTTAAATTTTGTTAACTTACAAGCACTGCAGTTTTACATGGACTTGAGAAATTATGGTAGTTTCATATCACGTCATATGTTCATTAATTCAAACAATATAGGTATTTAGAGAATGTATCAAAGACAAGCGGTACATTTATAATAAATAAAACATTTTGTGATTATGTGAGTCAGGATAAAGCTGACAGAAATCTCCTAAAGTGTTTCCAAGAGAAATTCATTATGTCGAAAGCGTCCTGGCTAATTTTTTCCTTTGTCTGTCTGACTGCATTTGACTAGCTTTTTCCTAATTACAACAAGCGTTTTAGTTTCTGCTTCGATATGGTGGCGGTGGCGTCTGGATATGATGACCAGTGTTATTTGTGTTTTTTACTTGTTTTGACCCTTCAAATTGAATGTTTAAAAAATAAATTGTAAAATACATGTCATGTTGGGCTAGTCAGAAGACTTTTGTTTATTATAAACCAATATAAACTTACGGGGGTTGTGTTGCATGGAAATTCCATTATCCACATTTTGCATAGTTGGCGATGTGAATTGAGTCCTTGTCACATTATTAGCGTCTGATCCTATTTAAAAATAATAGCTTATGAAATACTCTATGTAATTCTTATTATATTGATGAGCTAATTCGAGTATTTTGACTCACTTGTAAAAGGAAATGGATTGCTAAACCGAGAATTCGGGTGATTAGATACGTCTCGAACAATAACTCTACTGCTTCCTCCCTGTCGTTCTTTCCAGCACACACAGTAAATGCAAAATCCAATCGCAAGTGCAAACAATGTAAATAAAACGATTCCCAGAATGACGTAGCCTATTATCCAATAGATATCCTCCTGGGAAGGTCCTGTGCGAACAGTAATACCATCCGGTTTCACCTTCACTTCAATACTTGGTATTCTTTGAAAGAGAGATATTTTTCCATTAGTTCACTACACTACTCACATTGTCGTTTTGTGTTTTATTTCTGGAAGCTGAGTTTACATGTTTGTACTTACTTATCCAACCAATGACTGCTTTGAAACCAATCTGCTGACCCCTGTGGATACCCCGATGTGTCCATAGGTAAAGCCGTGGCGAGTACACATATTACGCTTAGTAAGTATAGATGCATTATCATTTTACGTTACAATGCAATTGATTAGCCAAAAAAATATGGTTGAAGATAATCCCAGAAATGTAAAAATTCCATAAATAAAGATATATTTGTAACGTCTTGGGGTAATCTCTGGGAAGACGTATTGAATAATAGTTCACTTTTTATTAGCAGTATGAAAAGAAGAAGTTTATGAAATCGTCCTTCAAAAACGAATGAAGAATGGAATTAACTTCTACATTGCGATATTATGCTTTTGACGTTTATGCAACATGTAGTGATATCTATATATATTCTCTTCGTCTGAGTTTGACTTACAAGTGGAGTGTAGAAGTGTGATGCAACTGTACAAGGGGCAAGTACTGCATAAAATATTGAATCATATCATGACAATGAACGATGAGTGAGTCAAACAAACACAGAGCATAGATTCGCTTCCAAGAAGATGAGACTTCTTATAGATGTACTGCACATCAACAACCGACGAGCACTTCTTTCTTGTACTCTGTATGACAGTTCATGCCGTAAAAATTGCATAGCATGCGTGTTAAGATGCATAGTATCCTATTCCAGTCCGGTTTTGCTGTGTCAAGATTCAAGCTCAAGTGTGGTTTTTGTAAACTGACTGATGATGACTGACTTATCGTATCATATTACTACATGCGTTTTGATCGGTCATATTTTTATGAACCGGCCAATAGGCCAATGTACTTGCGTGTATATACATGGCAAGCTGTAGATGACTCATTTCATTCAATCGGCAAAATGAGTCATTTAATGTTGTGCGGAATATGCGCATTGCTTGTACTAAAAAATAGTGGTCTAAATATTGACTTTAAACAGCAGAAAAACAAGGATTGTTTTTGTTTTATAAATGAAGATGGAAGAAGACAGTCTTGTATGGTGTCAGGTCAGCATGTACTGCCACTTTATTTTTCAGCATATCGAAGATTGATGCTGACTTCAACCTGCTATTTATTCCATGTACTTTTTTGCATATGTACTACAATTCTTTTGAAATGGAGAATGACGTGTTCTCAAACGTCTTAACTAAAGAAGGTGCTCCTTGCTTCCTGGCAGACTGTGACTGATCCTTCTTGTTATGTGGGGAAACCAACTTTTCTCGTTTTGCTTTCTCCCTTATATTTTCCAGCCAGATGTCGAGTCCTCTTGGCTTATCACTAGTTAAATCCTTTCTTTCGTCAAATAAATTTTTTTTAGAAGTCTTTGTCCTCTCACCCCTTTTGAGCTTTGCTATCGTGTTTTTTCTAGCCGTAGTATCCCTATCATGCCTATCCTTTTTCCACTTGGACATCAAAATGTCATGGTACAACATGTTCATTTCTTTATCAATAGGCTTCATATTACTACTATGCCTCTGTAAGAAAAGATTTTCAGGTTGTCCACTAAACTCTTTATTATCCAGCGTAGTTACTGTAAGATTTCCGGATTCCGATAATTCTTCAATGGCTGAACCTTGCTTTTTCACTTTCTCCATCACCTTTTTAGCCCACTCGTTTGTTGGCAGATCTTCAATTCGAATACCTGATGATTGGGGTCGTTTTGCAAACTCATTTCCTATTTTGTTCACAAACTTGTTGCTTATGAAGCGGGATGTAGTTCGGACTTTGGTGATCATTTCATTTTTTCTAGTTCCTTTGGATTGCTCAGTAAGCGTTTTTACTGAAGGCAACTTATTAAATCGACTAAATCTTCCGGTTGCAAGTAAAATTGGTATGTTAACGTAGCCATCACTTGGTTCCCTGCTGCTTAACTTGGGATCCTTATCCTTGGTAGGTATATGTTCCATATTTTCTGATAATCTTTCATAAAGTACTTTAATATCAGGAGTGAAAAATTTTCTCGCTGCAAAATCATCATCACTGTCTGTTATAGATTCTAAAGATAGTTTCCTATTAACATTTTCAGCATTATTGATATTTTGTTGGGTGAATTCATGTCGACGACTTGGGTGGTGCACATCAAGCATAGCGTCAGGCTTAAACATTTGACTTCCTGCGAGAAGTTTTGTTAAGTAAGGATCTTGTCTGAGGGACACGGGCTTGTGTTGACCCTGTTGATTTTGTTCTTCGGGTGTGTTCACAAGGGTGGCAATGGCAAATGACTTTGGAGGGTTATAAAAGTTTGGGATTGCTTCCCTAGTTTTTGGATGTTCCAAGCCACGGGAGGAACTCTCAACATTTTTACTCCTGAGCAATTTGCTTTGAAATGGGATTTGAACTGTGACGTGCCGAGAGCTGTTTTGATTTGATGGAAATGGTGTCAATGAATCATTTCTTGAGACTGGTTTCTGTTTCGTTTTTACCCTTTCAACTGGTTTGAAAGTTGCCTTGATAAAAATATAAAGTGTTGTTTTAATTTAAAAAAGTTTCATTGATTATGCTTTGCTTCCAGTTCATAATAAGAATTTAAATATAGTTGAGTGGAAATTTCTTTCACCTCTAATGTGTGCCTTTGGGACACCAGTTTTTGAAGCAGCTCATCATTTTGTAAGAATCCTTGCTTTAGCTTCCATTTCCACCAGTCACGATCATTTTCTGGTTTTAATGTCCACTTATCATCACTTCCACTGATGGAGCCGGCACCACGTGTATCTGATGCTTGTGAAGGAAAAGGTTTCACTGTGAATTTCATGCTTCTGCTGGCTTTGAACCTCCAAGACTCGGGTTCCAAAACTGGACCAATTTCAGTTTGGTTAGTTATGTTGATAACATTTTTATTTTGGGCTACACTTTTTCTTCCTTTCAGCAATGGAAACGAAGTGAGCATAGTTTGTAAGGGTATGGGCTCATATGTTTTCTTTTTCATTTTTTCTCCAAAGTCTTTGACATACAAGCGTGCCACACGCTTTTGATGGTCTTCATCAATACTAATGTCTGCATCATCTTTTAGAAGGTCTGCAGTTTGACGAGCCGTTGTAGGTTTGGATCGTATTTGCTTCTCCCTAGTGTCGAGCATACGAACTGCTTCAACTATGAGTTGAGATTTTTCCTCAAAATCTTCATTTTCAAATTGTTTTGCTGTTTTCCTCCCCATCGAAGGGGGGAGTGCGTGAGAATTTTTTGTCCAGTCTGCAACACGTTGCAATTGCTCGATTGCATTTGCAGTGGAAGGTGGGATTAAGTTTGTTCCTTCACTATATCGGTGAGAGTAAGAGGTTTTCATTTTGAAATTGGGCAGTAGTTAGGCACTGCTGAATTCAATACTTAGATATTTTAGTGGTATAGTAAGGGGATATAGAGTATGGAGTATGTGGATTGTGGTTACATGCGTATTGTATTACTTATCTGTGCTCGAAGATGAAGACATGAAATTATCAAATAATGTTTAGGTAATCAGTGATAATGAGTGTAGTATATGCTTTTCCTTCTCACTTTCCATGGGAATTTGACAGGATTAATGATTAATTTAATGTCAGTCTTCCTTGTGACGATGGGGTGTGACGTGTGACCAGTGTAACCGAATGATTAGTCAAATCATTCAACTTTACTTTGTGAAACATGTTTTCACGCTTTGTCATAATATCAAATTGCATTAATTTTTAGTAGTTCATTTTACAGAGACGAAATATTGCCTATGAAAATCGAACCTGTAGTAATGTAAGTTTTAAGTATTTTTCAATAAAATTAAACATATCAGTGAACCATAAAAAAGTGAACCATTTAATAAACTCCTTCTACTGCAACTTAATTGATTGAATGTTAATTGATAACCTTATCAGCAGTTAATTAAACAAATTAATACTGTAGAGAGATTAATAATTAATCTAACAATAATGTAATAAAATTTTTACCAATTATTGGTAAAAATTTTATTACATTATTGTGCTACTAATGCTGCAAATTCCACCGCCAATCTGCAATCTACATCTATCCATATAAGTTCTCTAAAGGCTATGAATTTTGTATGTATATAGGAAGCTGCATGGTATAAATGCATATCGGGAATTACCCACCCATACCGTCAAAAACTGAATGGATACATTTGAGTTGCGTTTAACACTATTTTGTTTTGTGTGCTGCAAGAAGTATCTTATTTCCCCTTCCTGTTGGTAAATAAGGTAAAGCACACATGTGAGCATTATCATCATTCATCAGTCATCTTTCATCGAGTGATGACTACACATCTGCTATTTTAGGTGAAAAAAAAACTCTTTTCCTTTAAATAAGTAGCTAAATGATGGCGGAGATTGACCTCACTACCAATGGGGAAGCCCTGTCTCCCATAAAATTAAAAAAGAATCCTTCAAATCCACGTGATTTCTTTGCAAAGTTATACGGGCCAGAGAAACCATCTTGCAAAGGGTTACTGGAGGTGAGAAGTGAATTGGTTCCACGTGATTTTCGATATGATCAAGATGATCCTGATTCTGGACAAGAAGATCTATGCTCAAATGGTTCGGAAAAATCCGTCCTTGAAGAAGTCTCCTCCGATAATGGGCCAATGGAAATATGGTGTGATGAAAAACAGGATGGAGATACTGATGGGGCAACGCGAGATGGTAAAGATTCAAAGGAGTTGGTTGTTTCTAATCCTGTTTTGGCTAATCACCTTTGGTCAGTCGCATCATCTTCAAGTCCAGCCGCTGCTGCTGCTCTTACAGGTATCCAGTGGAGTTTAATTCAACAGTTTTCTGGCTCATCAACTGAAGTCAGCGTGCCGCCTGCATTGAGCAGCTACCGTAAGTAAAGCCTCTTTTGAATTTTGAATACTTCTCTCTTCCTGCTATCTATAAATTTAGTTTATAGCCTATTATGGCGTTGCATTTCAGGCAGCATAAATCACAAATAACATACGTTTTTTAATTTAATAATATTCCTATTAGAAGCAAATTTTAAGCGTGTGCGATATGTATTAATTACGATTACTCAAATAACACGGCATCAAATAAGTGTGGTGTTTAACAATTATTTCAATCTTTGTTCTGTATTATTATATACAGGGTACTTACATATACCCGATAAGTTCGACTTTGGGGCATTACGATACTCAAATATCTTGAGGAGACTTAGGTGTATCGTATGTCGTCGCACTGTCCATCCTAGTCAATAATTAAACTATTATGAAACATGTTATTGTGGATTGCGTAAACCCACTGCAAAAGTATTATGAAGAGCATTAAGGATAATTCAGTTACATATTATATGCAATCCTCTTTTCTAATCCTTCCTGCACGAACTCAATCAATTTTCTCCAAATTTTCACAACAATTTTTACCCTCCTCTACTCTGACGTGACGATTTTGCTAAACTCCTGAGAAGAGACAAATGGTACACATATTTTCGGAATAATATATCAATTCATGTGTGATTGCATGTCAAGAAGAGTTCCAAAATCACTATTACTTTAGGAAAGCTGCTTGCTTCCTCCTGCCCACACTTATTGTTAGTAATGCACTCTTTTAATTGAAATGTTATGTTGTAAACCATCCAAAAATTATTCGTGGGAGCTTTCTCGGGAACATATGTGTTTATACTTCGATTTACAAGTCTGGTTACGCTTGTAGTATATAATTTTACAAACTCCTAGTTGTATTTCGGAAGCGAAGACAACTGGGGAGGTGTAAAAGCACCGATTCATTTCCAATCACGAAAGGTGTGCTTGTGCCAGCACGAATTTGTGTGACCAAACACATGTTTGCTAACAGCTTCCATGTTCCACCCCATGTTACAGTTCTCGTGTTCTCAGACCTGGAAATCTCTGCTTTGTCTGCTGCTGCTGAAATAGATGTAATGATTATCTTGTGGAAAGCCAAACTTTCCTTTTTGTAAAATGAGTGCTTTTATTACATTAGTTTCCCATTATGAAATTATGTTGTTACTTGTCATTATATCGTGGAAAAAGTATAGCCTTTCGAAACTGAGTATCTATCTAATTTTAAAATAACTTGCTAAAGTGATTTTTGGAAATGCTAAAAAAAACTTGCACGCAACAAATCGTTTTCCAAAAAAAAAGTTTCATGTTCTCATTCTAATCAAGCCTATCCGCATCTTGTACATCTCTATACTTTGAAAATGCGTTTGCAATTGAACTATAAGTCATGCATGCTCTACAATATACACATTACACGATAGCAGTCCAAGCGAGTTTGGTTCCGATGTTCCAATACGAAAACATCAAGATGTCTTTATACATATATATTATTATATTTATCCTGATGTACTTGGAAAATTCGAAATATTCTTTGACATCTTACATTTTAAAGTCAATAAAATTTTCAAACAAGATGATATTATAAAGTTCTAAATTATAGTGAACCTCATCGCATGTCTATTTTCAGATGTAAGATCATAATCTATTGTAGTTTGTACTTTGTAGCATGAATATACCTTTGCACTCTGACCAGTAGGCGAAAAATATTGAGCGTCTCTTCCATTGTTTCGTACTTGAGCTCCTCCTTTCGTATCACCCTAAATACCTACTTTTTGCATGATCTGTTTTTCTAATCTTTTTCTCTCTCATCCATTTCTTGTGCCCTCCCCACCGAAACAATAATTTATGATCCAAATGAACTAGGGCTTACGACCGGAAGTTACAAATTATTCTTTCGTAATTAATTGAACACCCAGCAGAAACAGATGACCCATAATTGTAAAAAGGAAAAAACAATATTAGGCTCATCTTCATTCAACAACGATTATCATCAACGTGAGGGGAGACTTGAATTTTTATTTTGATCGTAATATACAGTCAGTCATGAATCATCTCCATTTGGTTGGGTATATTATAAATAAAATGTTTTTGTATTTCATATATCATTCCAGGTATTCTTTGTTCCCGGATCGTAAAAATTTCAAATGTCATATTTTTTTGTAGAAGCACACGTATCGAACATAGTAAGTATATATACTCACCATATTATACTTTGAGGTATTATTTGTGGTGAGCTATTTTGTAGAATTAGGTTTACTGTGATGATGGTAATCACAATATGATGATGATGATGGTCTGTTGTTATCATTTAATACTCTAATTGGGCTACCGTCTGCATCATTTCCCATACATTCAACACTGTCCAAAAGTACTTAAGAGGACCCTTGGTATTCTATTATTTAGATGATAATTACACCTAAAATCATGTTTCATCGTAGTATATCTACTTTATACTTGTGAAGTAAGCAAGCACATCCCATAATACATGTTATAGAGAGGCAGTGATGCACCCTCCCGAGCTACCCTAATTCATCGAATAACCAACAATGTATCGTGGTGGTTTATGACACTTGGGCTCGTAAGCAATTTGTATTTTTTTGTAACAAATATTGGTCCACCGGGATATGGATTGGGAATTTAGGATCAACGAAACATGCAATGACTAAGCTAAGCGAGTAGAAAGTAAGCATGAGTTGTTGTGTGAGGATTGATGATGCGAGATGAAAAGCACTGTTTTAGGTGCACAATTTTGAGCATGTAATGTTGGACCTCCAACTGTAAACTTATAAAAATTGAGAAGACAATAATATGGAAGGAAGTTTGGAATAATGATTATTGCATGGTACATTAAAGCATAAATTTGGGTTCGAAACAAAAAAATGTGTAATCTAGTAGTAAAAATATGTGGGGCCTAGTTATAGCTAATAAATGTACATGGTTTTAATAATGGATTTACCTCATTCATGACGTAGGTAAATAGTAAATTATGCTTATAAAGGTTGAATTGAAGGTGGTGTAGATTGCTTTTTAATTAAAATATACAGAATGTACAAAATAAACTACTTTAAGAATTTAATGCATAAATACGCTGTTCATATTAAAATCATAGTTTTGTATAACCCATAATGTTGTGGCATATGGCACGCGACAAGGTTTCGTAAAGGAAGAAAGAATCCATAAAAGAACTTGGGAGTTTAAACCAAATACTGTATCGAATATCCAATTGTAGGCACTTGGTTTTGGTACATGCACGCATACAAAATAAACAAATAGATCAGACAGAGGACACAGATTATGAGATTATATTTCAAAAGGATGTATGATGTACGATCGTCTGCCTTCTTTCATTAAGGTTTTGTCAACCTGAGATTACTTTGTGCGTGCCGTTTAGCCTTATGCATTTAGGGATTGTTTAAGTTGTTGTAACTGATATAATTTCTCCGATTATTGTGTATCTACAGTGGCACGAAGACGAAGACGTGATGGACGTGCAAGGAGACAAAGGACGACTTTCAGTAATGAACAAACTTTATCATTAGAAGTGGAATACCAAAGAGCAGAATACATATCACGATCCAGGCGTTGTGAGCTTGCCCAAAGATTATCGCTTACAGAAACTCAGGTATGCTGAACAAGTGTACCTACCTTTTAGAGCTTGGAAATGCATATATAGTAGCGAGGAAACCATGTACTCATTAATTCATTGCTTATTTTCCCATGTCTGTAGATTAAAATATGGTTCCAAAACCGGAGAGCCAAAGATAAACGTTTGGAAAAAGCACAAGCAGATCAGCAAGTCAGGTAAATTGTGAAACTGTGAACTACGTTTACTACTTGCATATTTTTCCTGTGTTCAGCTCAGTTTTTCATTGAAAAGGTGAAGATATATTGAAATGGGAACTAGTTCAAAATGACCATGGACTTTTGTTATTATCTATGAGCATCACGCTTTAGTTGCGCATCAATGAATTTTGTCCAATCCGGAGAGAAAAACGGCCACAAGATTAATAACCTACTATATATAGTAATGCACCATAAGGAGACTGCTTAACCACAATAATAAATTGATATATGATGAGTACCAAATACCATTACGAGCATGTCATCATGGGATCATGCATTCAACCTAAAACTTCTAACTTCCGGTTGTCAGCACTCATTCCAATTAGATTGTTTTGTGATCTGATCTGATACACATTTTGTAATTTATCATGATGAATAGATCCAAATTTTGATACCATTTTTCAACACAACAATGACATAGCAGTTTAGTTGATTAGTCATCTGTAGAAACAGAACCCCCCTCATTTTTCTTTCTCCCTCAAACAATGCATAAATAGCTCATTTATAAATTGATTTTCAGGTGTTTGGCATCTTCCATCGCGCTTCATGGAATCGCCACAGGTAATAGCAGCAGCAGCAGTATATCGGCATCATCCCTTTCAACAACCCTTCAAGAAGGAGCATCAAATATTCTTGCACAAAGATCCCTAAGCAATCCATCAATCCCATCTCACAATCCCCTCATGATTCCTTACCTGGCTGCTGGCTACCTTCCTCTGCATCAACTGGCTTTGGGTCTTTCATGTGCCCAATTTGGGGGACCACACCATCAAACAAAAGGATCGACAACTCCTGTTGGACGCGATGTCTTAAGAAAGGGTGATGAAAGCAAGGAGGGTGCTCTAACATGGAGCCCTCCAACTGTGTTCCGATCTTCACATGAAAACAATAGTCAGATCCCAAATGTTTCTATTAATACAACTTCAATGGCTTTGACTTCTTTGGCACAAATGAAAAATGTAAAGTGATTTTAATCTTGATGATCTCTTTGTGAAACTTTAGTATGATACTTGTATGATCTCTCGATTTGCGAAAGAAGTATGACAACTGTAAATAATAAAGACTTTTTAGCTCAGTCCAAATGTATTTAGTGTATTGAGAAGTTTTATTATATCATAATAATTTTCAAATTCGAACAACAATTTCATCCTTGAATGAACGAACAAAAACTTGTGACACATAGTTTTCTAAGTCGAGCACAGCTTCGACCACAGTTCCTGCACCGTATGGCCGTCTTGTGTCGGCTGCAAATGAAATTCTTAACTTTCGTTTTCCATTTGGAAGTTCTACTGCATTTGAAGCTCCCCAATACAGACCAAACTTTTTTATCTTCAGAATTTCAGCTTTGAGTTCTTCCAAGTCAATGGTTTCACTTTTTGGTTCAATTTCTAAGATCAAACTGGTGACAATGAGTGGGACTGCGCTAGGTGAAGGGTTTGACTTCAAAATGGCATGTTTCGACAAACGCTTGTGTGTGTCATCGTCCGTTTTTGAAAGATCAATGTGATCTTCATGCAGTAAATTTCTAACGGAGAAACAAAGATAATATGCAATTGAGATTAAAATCGGTGTAGTTTTATAAAACCAAACGATATTCATGTAATAGTTTTACCTGCCCATGCAATTGAACAATGCTGGCTTCACAAATTCTCTTTCCCCTATATTAGTTTCCAAGTACTTTGTCACCTCCTTGATTTCCTTTTCATTCAAAATTTGTTTGCTCACAACATCCGTATTAAACTCGTCTAAGGACATGAGAGGAAACCGTATCAAGTACAAAGCATCCTTGATCACCATTCTCAATTGTTTTGGGGTAGATCTTAGTGTGTGTCTACCGCACTCAACGTTTGCCCATCTACAATTTAATAATGAAAATGAAGTGAAATTTGTAAACTTTACTGAGAGAAAGCTAATGTTTTTAGCATCTGTAATAATTTGTATTACTGCATCAATGCATTGAACAAAGTGATTTCTTTAATATCCAGTTCATCCATTTTGAGTAACTGGCACAAATTATCATTGGTCAAAATCAGAAAGTCTTTTCCAGTGAAAACTTGGGAGGCATTGCTAACCGGGAGAAAGATGATTATTAGTAATTTGCACGGTTGAGAGAATATGAGTCCTAATTTGATTGATATACTTAAAATATTGAATATAAAATTACTCTTGAATGAATTGTAATGCTTTCTGCTCCAGCTCAATCTCTTTGAGATCTCTTGCAATGTTATAAATGGAAGCGGCATTGTTTTCCTGTATTCCATCCGCTAACAACGTGACACATTGCTTGCTCAAAGCAGACACTCGATACTTTTTAGCTAGGGGAAGGATCTCAAGGGCTTCTTCCGCACTCGCTTCCAAATGATCTGTATAGAGGAACTGTTGAGTTGGAAGTAATAAAGAGGCTCATAAATTTGAAAATCTTCATGTTGTCGTGTAAAGTAATATGATTGCATTATGCGACTGAATTAACAAACATAAGTGAAGGTTTTGTAGGCGTTTTATGGCCTAATGATGAAATAGATGTGTGATATTCATATTCATATATATATATATATAATCATTTTACTGTCACCTGGATAAACCGATTGAATCCTGAGATTGTTACACCATCAATGACAATTTCCTGTATTGGGCCGTGCAGCTTTTCAAGTATCTTTTCAAACACGGCCGATCTCACTTTGAGTACAAAGGAGTGGGAATAAACAGGTGTTTGCTCGTTCCCAACTAGGAATCTTACGTCAGAGAACAGATTGTTTTGGAAAACGTAGTGAAACTGCTCCCTTCCTGTGGGGTTTTGATCTCTCCAATTGCCTGACATACTTAAGCTCAGTCTATCGTACCCCTGTGGGTCTTCCTAGCAATACGCAGTATGAAATTCTGGATATCAATAAGAATTAGTGTAATCGCGTGCTCAGTGTGGTGTCACGAATATGGTGAAGGAAACTAGGTGAACACGCTAATGAATAAAAGTCTGAAAAAATGTTTTTGAACACAACAGTTTTTCCTACATTATTCATCTCTGGAGATTTGAAGTGGACATGGACACATGCTTGCGCAATGCAAATTAATTCAATGTCCATGTAAAATCATTGCATCACAAGCTCTCTTGTAAAAACTTGCAAGAAATTAGCAGAAACATTGCATTGGGATCGGGAGTGACATGACTATGGATGTTATCAACTTATCAATATCCATTATCACTTTTCTCATGTGTCCTGTTTTAATATGACACCAATAGATACTATTGATGTTGTGTATGGACCCGTTCTGTGAAACCAAATAAACATTTGAGCTGAGGAATCTATCAATGTTATGGGTTTTGTTATTACATTTTATTTTATTTTTTAACATTCACACTTTGCACACGTACTTGACTTGGAACCTTTAAATGCGATCATTGGTCATTGCTATTAATCAAGGACGCCCACGGCAGTCAAGATCATCATTATTTTCATGCAAGTACAGTAACAGTTTTGACATTAAAAGATAATTTCTGTTTTAATCGTAAACGTAAACAGTAAAGGAAATCCTGAAGGTGATATATCACGTTGCCCCAACTTGACTTGTTCCCCACTTGCGACTGCTAAGATAAGATACTATCTCACTGTGTCGAATTATTATTGGATTTCTGTTTTGTAGAAGCATATACATACATATCAAACCAGTAAAGCTACTTACTGACTTGAATAAGTTAGTAATAATTAATATCATTTATGCATTTCCATTTTACAAACCAGTTGCCACAAGTTGTGCCTCGATTGTCAACAGCTTCAGCATTTTTAATCGCATCTTTTGCATGACTTCTCCAAATGCTTTTTGGAAATATCAATATCAATATTTGTAAAGGATAACACAATGCAATTTAAGAGCCTTACGAAAAGCTAGTCAATGCTGCGGAAACATGCAAAAACAACTTTTACCAAATCTGTCTGAACATGAATAGAATTAGTAATGCAGAATTGGGTCCATAATACTAACTGTATATGAGAAAGTATTTCTTGCTTCCTCCCCATTATATTATCTATGAATCTTATGATGAGGTATTATGAACTAGTATCAGCTACAAGGTACAATACAATGCAATACCCTTCAAGGCTCCGATTAAAACTCGAAGTGAAAAGTTGAAAGTACTATCGTCAGTAATATTTACATTTACATGTACTAAAATCGGCTTTGCGATTTTCCGAAACACATCAACATCAATGCCAAATACACGGAACGGTAACTACTTGCATTATTTATGTAGCCTCTTCATGCATACTTCGTTGGAGTGAACTGGAGTATAACCAACCGCTTAATCATTCTAAATTTGATTGACGGAAACTTTGCCGTAAACAATGCAAATAATATATTAGGATCTTTAGGATAATAATACGCAACATTTCCATACAATCATATAATCAAACTTTAGCTTTTCGTTACATTGAAAGACTTCTCAAAAATACAATGTACAAACAGTACCGATCAATCATTGATTTGTCCATACACTATTATAATTTTTATGGGTATTCAAACCTCATTCTGGAAAAAGTTAGCTACAGCTAAAAGCCAATAAAAACGACCACCCACCCATGTTGATAGGTATACATAAATCTCACAGTGTACAAGGAAGATTGACATCGAAAATCTACAAAGGCGCGGAGTGCGATGAGCTCCTGAAGAAGTGACAAGCGGATTTTCTCACTGTGAAGAAGCTATATACATTACATGATATATTGAAGTTTGTACATTGCATTGCATGAATGTGTTTTGCTGATTCATTATATTTCAGAGTTGCGGAAACGAAAGGAGAAAATTTCGTGTCATCATCACTTGTTTTTGAAACAACAATTTGCTAGTAGCATTTATAGCCAGTTAGTTTTTCGAAGTTTTACCATAATAAAATACACATATAAAAGATGGCAACTACTCCAGCTGACGTGAAGACAGAATCAAAACCTGAAGTGGAGAAACTAGACTTAGGAGATTTGGAGGAGGATGATGATTTCGAAGAATTTCCTGCTGACAGTAAGTTGAAGTTTGGAGTGAAAAAAGTGATGCTTTTCATGGAACTATTAGTGTTATCATCTTATCATTTCATTTTTCATTGAGTAGCAAATGCATTTATATTTAACATTTAAAGGCGTGTAGTTAGTTGTTGGTAGTAAAATGTGTTTTGTATGTTGTCAGTTGTCGAAGTTGCCAATTACTGATTACATGAGTTATATGGCCATTATAGTTCCTTGAAATTAAAGTTTTTTGTTTTGATTCTATGTTTTTAGATATCGGAGCTGTTAAAAGTGAAGAGGAAGAAGATGTCAAAGTTTGGGAAGATAACTGGGATGATGACAACATAGAAGATGATTTTAGCTCGCAGTTGAAGTACGTAATTTAGACATTTGATACGTGATAATAGAAATCTTCTAGTTTTAGTGTCTAGTCGAGATGGTTTTAAGTTAGATATGGGAGTGGTAGTGGTGAAGTCGTATTTTAATGTATTTATGTTTGATTGTCTTTACAGAAAGGAACTAGAAATCCAAGGATTCTTAGGAGGACAGGGCAATCCAGCGAAATTGAAGAAGTGAATAAAAATGGAGTAGATTGATTTCGTAATTGATAAGTGTAAAGTTTTAACTTTTTTTTACAAAAAATATCTCAATAAAATGTAAAACTGTTAAATCGATTCGATCGAATGTTAACATACACGTAATGTGTATTTTGTAAAAAGTGCCCGTATTTGTATTACGTTAAGCTAGCTTTCTTCTTCAAACTGCATCATGTCAAGAGCAATTAATTAATTCTTTAAAAGTAGTAGGACCTTCTAATTTTTGCCCAGTCTCACATTGTTATTATTAGCATTAGTAATACAATCGTATAATTATCATTCATTTAGAACTTTGAATTTTGTGAAAACTGGTTTTACGTAGCGCTACTACATTAAATAAACTTATTTTTTCTTGCTCTTAAATTATGAACATTTCTGTAGGCAATTTCATAGTGCAGTTTAATGGGATTGCATTCTTTCACCTTCTCGTATTAAGTTAACATCTCGTCACATCACAAGTTGATTTAAGACGCTAGACGCAACGACGATATTGTTTGGAAACAACAATACTGATATATACGTAGATTAGTCATTCTATTTGTTCATGAATATTTAACCGATTTATATTCGTAGTTTCTAAAATGCCTAAATTGTTCGAAGAGAAATTGTTGATTTCGATTTGTGGCTACATTCTGTGGTTACATTCGTTGCTGTTTCACTTCAAATATCAAAATTTTCGTATTGTGCATGCATGGTTTACATACATGTACTCTACAAGTAGCTTGCGAGCCTTGCGAGTACGTGATATGAATTAAGCATGAGTTTTCCGGAGTTCTTTTTGTTTTTGGGTATATGAGTATCCGTCTATTGTACATGGAATTCTAGCTTCCGT
>JAANSM010001018.1:0-21326 GCA_036850725.1 Orchesella villosa | reverse complement strand
CATATATTCAGTAATAATCAGTTTTCTTTGGCCTGATGAGCTACGAATCGGAACATGTAGATGTCTTATGCAAAAGTTGAGATTGAATTTGTAACGCTTCATTCCCATGCATTCATATATGTGAGGAAACGCATGTAGTTGTGATTCTGAATCCATGTAAAATTAAACTCCATTTTTATATAGTTTTTTCGTTCTACTCATTAGGCTGTCATTTAGCCGGTTACACATATTGTTTCATACACATGCAGTATCAATTAAGGTGACGTGGAGGTGATGTATCTGTACATTGATAATAATCCGTGGGTATTTCTCTTCCTCCTTCATCATTCTTCATTTGCTACTCTACTTCAATTTGTCAATATTCTTTCCGCTCCTCGCTAGCTTCAATCTAAGCATATGGAAATAATATAAAAATTATTTTATTTTAACGTTTGTTTAATATTCATAGTTTTTCGTTTTTCAACTCCCTTTTGGTTCAGTTTGAAAACTAAATTGACAAACATTTCGTAGGGCCCTTCGGGTCACGGGGAGTTTAAGCTTGTTCAGTTTAATACGAAAACATAAAAAACAATTAGGTTTTCAAAAAATGGAAGACAAATCCAATAATAACGGTGAAAAGCCAACTGGCTCTGAATATCTGAAAAGAAAAATATCCGATTCAGCAGTACCAGTAGCTGATCAGCAAAATCAGCAAGTAGTTAATCAGCAAGTTGTAGGAGATCTTCAGAATATGGAGATTCCTCTGTTACAAGGAGTTTGTAATGATCCTCGGTTGTACGAAAAGGAACAAGAGGCACTGCCCACTTGTCGCAAGGAGTTGGATGCGAAACGCCTGAAACAAAACCAGAAGCCAGATGTTCCAGTAGGAGACATTGCTGAGGATAATGCAGTTGCTCCAGTATTTGAACCAGATGAAGAGTAAGAAACAATTTTTTCTATATAAATGTGTAAAAGTTTATGCTTTAAAAATACAAATGATTACGATATGTTTCATATGTGCAATGATAATGTTAGTTTAATTTATGTACATTTTGTAATAATATCAAATCCATTGTTGATTTAGAAACGGGGGTTGCGCCGAAGAAGCACTTGATCCAGTTGTGGTTGGAGGAAGCACTGTAAGAAACACAGGGAACAGCATTGACGGTAAGAAGTTTCTCATCTTGCTTGCTAATTAGACAAAGTGAAATTGAACTGTACTAAACTGTCTTTAAACTAATCGCCAAGTTCTTCAATTAGCATGAAGATTTTCTGTAATCAAATGAAAAGAGATATGAAATATTAACCCATTGTTTCTTGGCTTTATAGCTCAACAAGAGCTGTCACTGGACAAATATTACACTGAAATTTGGCCCCTTCACAGCCCAGTGAGTGATGACGTGTCTGATTCTGATGATGACGGGTTGGGATTTATGCTTCCAGTCCGTTATGAGGAAATTAGGAGTGGCTTGTTTGATTCTGAAGATGAGGACGATCCCTTAGATAATGAGGATAACACCCTGGATCAAGATTCTCTGGATTCTTTTTTTGGTCAAAACTTTTTTGGTACATAGAAACTGGTAAAGTTAAAAAATGGTAGTATAATTAGCTTCGCATTCTAAACAGTTTTCAACAGTTGGTTACAGATAAAGACAGGTCAAAAATAAGATTCCTTTAAAATTAACGCAATCTATGCAAAAACTATTTTAGAATAGCTACTTCAAGTTAAGGATTTTTGTTAAAAATAAAAAGTGTTATTATTGACAGTTGTCAATACCTTGGCAGGGGTGGAGGAGGTAGAAAATCAGGGAACATTAAGAGTAGGACTTCCCCTTTCAGGAATTTTATGCTACAGCATCAACATGGTCGCATTAAGTGATTTATGCGGCAGCCCTGTTGTTGGCTACCTGCAGGGACGTTGGTGCTGTCTACTGTCGCATCAAACTAAATCGATTCATGCTTCATCTTTCCTGTGTGATGTTCCGGAATCTTGCGAAGTTTCAACTTAGCTTTCGTAGAAATCGATTTTGTTTTGGGCATGCTGTCATATAAATCGAATCGATTCCTTTGAAACGTGAGTTGAATTCTTCGCAGGCTTTTTAAACTCACATAGGTCAACTGGAACATGAATCTATTTGATTTATGCGACAGTCGACAGTTTTGGGGTTCCTGCA
The DNA here is from genome assembly GCA_036850725.1 of Orchesella villosa. Taxonomy (NCBI): domain Eukaryota; kingdom Metazoa; phylum Arthropoda; class Collembola; order Entomobryomorpha; family Orchesellidae; genus Orchesella; species Orchesella villosa. The sequence continues at coordinate 19,173 of JAANSM010001018.1, read as the reverse complement.
GTTATCCAACGACGGAAGTTTTTTCCGATGCTATAGCATAAATATCTTGATAGGGGGAATAAACCCGGGACAGGATTTCCACTTTAAGGAATTTTATGCTGCAGCATCAACACTGTCGCATTAAGTGATCTTTGCGACAGCCCTGTCGTTGGCTACCTGCAGCAATGTTGATTGACCTACTGGTGCATCAAACTAAATCGATTTATGTCCCAACAAGCATCTTGTGATCTCTTAAGCCCTAACAAATTTTGACTCACTAACTTAAATTTAATCTATTTTTGAGTCAGTGAGTTAAAGTTTTGATATGCTTCTTCAAATCACTAGACAGATTGTGATATAAATTTATTTGATTTATGCAGTAGTTGGACACTCCATGATTGCTGCAGGTAGCCGATGCCGGTAGTTTATTTAATGCATCGCATAAAAATCTTAATTGGTGAAATCCAGCAGGTTTATGGGAAATATAAAATTTTGCCCAAATTGTTTAGTTAGTATATATTAAAAGCTGCAAACAATATAAAAGTAAATATAAATCATAGCGGTTATACAGAATCAGTGATAAGATTTAAGTAAAATTCAATTATATAAGGAAAAATTATGGTGCAGTTACAGTATAAATATCACATCGTTATATGAATGAATGTAAAAAATATGTTGCAAAAAATGTAACAAGAAATCAATAAAAATATTTTGATATACTTTAAACTGTTTAGTGATCCTGTTAAAACTAGTATTGATTTTTCATTTCTCTGAGTCTTGACCCTCAATTTGATTTTAAATGAGTAAAAAGAGGTACTAAAGCCAATCATTATGTAATGCGGTCACGGACAAAATCTTGTGCTTTGACATTTATTGATCCATTTCCATTTTCACAATTATTTGAATCAATTAGCGAGCATGATTTGCGGGGTTGCTTTTAACGCTTAGCACTAGACATTTTTAAATTCATATTATTGCTATAGACTCATAATGAATTCATGATGAAACGAGTTTTCTGTGTTTTCACTCTTGCCTTATTCTCCTTGGCCGAGTCAGTTTGTAACGTGTTTGTGTGGGTAGGGTAAAGAGTTGCTCGTATTTTGTCGACGCATCCAATTCTAAGTTGTTTCCATTATACTGAACGAGGAAGAAGGGGATTAGGGCATTGACTCTAAATATAGAGCTGTTTGTTTTCCTCATCCCTCTCATTTGCTCTTGATCTCTCTTTCTTAAAGACCGACAAAAATTTATGTCGCTTTTGAAGTTCATAATGATATGTGTAGAGAGAAAAAGAGTCTTGATGGCAAATAATGCATTTTTCCAAAAAGAAATCAGTGCGCTGTTGTTGTTGCTGATGATGATGATTATTATGTTATGCTTGTGTATGCTCTTATCCGTCTTCATGTATGTGCAAGTAGAGTGGAGTAAGTGGAGGAGTTGACTACATTTTTTTTTGGAGTTGAGGAGACTAAAAATATGTAGGAAATTTTAGATGTCAACTAGCTGGAGAGAGAAGAAGAAGCTGCTTACTTAAGTTTATTGCGTAGGTAGCTACTTTGTACTTTTCTCAAGATCAATCCATTCCGTTTTGAATGTCTCATAGCTTAAGCTTTACAGATGAGATGGAGGAGGAGGAAGATGAAGAAGAAAGATGGGGAGATGATGATCATGATCATGAGGAAGTAAACAAGCGTTTGTTTTTTGTAAGGAAATTGCTGTGAGATAAGTCTATGTTTGTAAAATGCAACTGAGTTGATGCATGTTTCGCATTAATGCGACTAGTAGTTTAGTTTAGGAACATGGATAGGAAAAAAACAGAGTTAAAATAGATGTTAGACAGAGATGAGTAATTCACAGGGACTCAGTTATGACTACAGAATTGTTTCTTTGGATTTTTTTCATTTTTTGGTTTGATTGGGTTTTTATACTTTTAATAATAATTATTATGTTTTTCTTTTATTATTTAATATTATTAATGTTTGTCTACTACTGATTGACACTAAGATTAATATTTTATTCCTGAATTTTAAATTTTTTGAATAAATTTAACTATGAAATTTAAGAACTTATATGCTACGTAGCAACATTTCATACTTTATTACAAACCAATATAATAATTAAAGTAAATATAATTGGCCTTGAATATCGATGTTAACAATTAATTTGAACTAGTAGTTTGCCCATTTCTGTCTCCTGATTTCCATGCCGTGAAATTAGAATGAGATGACGAGGAGATTACCACACTGCCAAATGATCACATTTTTCTACTTAACTCACCCTCATTCTTCTTTCAAGCTTTTGAGCANTCTACTTAACTCACCCTCATTCTTCTTTCAAGCTTTTGAGCAAGAAAAAAAAACATTTTTTAACAAAGGATTTTTAACTTCCACTCTCTTTTTCCTCGTCAAAATAATTTTTTCTTCCTTTTTTCGAGCAAAACTCTTTCGAATCCCAAACCCAATCTCATCCCTATCTTAGTGCTTCCTCACATTGAGATACTCATCTCATCTCAACTTCACCATGAAACCAATCCTCATTCCATAAAATGAGGGGACAAAGAAGTGTTCTGCTCGCTAATAACTAACTAACCGGCCACACACACACACACACACACGACAAGACACTCAATCCAACTCAAGACAACACAGCTTCATCAAGATTATCAAGCATTTAAGAATCCAACATTCAACAAATTTTTGTGTCTAAAAACCCAAGCATCCCTATTATACACCGGCTTCATTTCAATCCTTCCAATTCTCCATATCTTCCACTCCAATCCAACGGCGAACAAAGAGAGGAGAGAGCATCAAAGCCAAAAAGGATTCTCACATTCACACGTCCCCTGTTTCACTCTCCATTTTAAAGTGAAATAGACAAGTTGAAAAGGGAAGCTGAGTGAAGAGCATATCATTTTCATAAAAAAAAACCTCACACAACCAAAACTTATCTTGTGTTGTGCTCCGTGTTCTTCACCAAAACTCAATCGTCTTCTTTGCAACAAGATGACGAGAGATGTGATGTGAAGAGCAGTTAACTTTTTGAACTCTGCTCCCAACAAACAAAATTTTCTGTCTTGGTTTCACTTTCATACATATTATTGAGCTTGATATTATTCAATATATATGTATATATATTATTTTTCAACCAGCAATTCAGCAATCCCACAAATCCAACTGTATATCAACTTGTAGTTGAGTTGCAAGAGAAATCAGTGAGCATCTTCCCTTGTCCCAATCAATACTCTTTTTACTGGTGGCTGTGTGAACTCAAAGTGTCAACGCAAGTCAAGTCAGTAGCTACCAAGTTGTTTGCTAGAGTTCAATGTGAACTCAACAACTCCCTTCTTCTTGTGAAAAAATATTGTCCGTTAACTTTTTCCTCCTTTTTGTCGGAACTCCGTTTATTTCAGGAGTTAGTAAGCTATAGTGTGTTGGTCAACATCATCATAATTGTGAAATTTTGTGAGAAAGTGTTATATAAAACTTATAAAAGGATCTAGATTTTGATCTTCCTTTCGGATTTCCATCCACCTAAGAACTCCGGAACTTAAGATGAAGTCTGGAACAAAGACCAAGTCTCATTTCACCTTTGTTCTCATCCTCTTGATTTGTATAGCAGGTACATATGTACGTACATACATTCTCATTATCCCGCTGGAATTTTCATGCTCGAATGGAACTCTCAAGCCTTCCTTTGTTTCGTGAAAAAAAAATCTTCATTTTTTTATTGTTTTCTCCCAGTGGAATGTAGTTTGAGCCCGAAATCGAGAGCCAAGTCAAAAGATTTGGGAAAAAGCAAAGGTGTCGGAGGCCTCCAAAGCCAAACCAGCTAATCCCATTCGAGTTGGAGCGGATCATGGGGATTGGATTTTGGAGGAGCCCGTACTCAACTCCAAGCACAGGTTAGTCACCTATTCCTACTTACTCAGGCATGGAAATTGCACAAAAATTTCGCAAAAAAATGTTGCCGTCATTGATCTAAATTAGTTGATAAACTGGCTACCCCATAAATCAGTCAATTATGTTGCTTGTCTTTAATTCGCGTCTGCTAAAGCAATAGAAAAACGGCCAACATAGATAATTTCCCTTAAGTTATACAAGCACACACCGTAGCAGCATTTTATGTATATATATATACAGCATTAGGAATAACCACCATCATCATTTTGTTCGAAACGATTCTTTATGTCTGTTTTTACGACAAGTAAAAAAGTAAAAAACCATTGAGAAAACGTGATTCTCACTCACTCAATTTGTAAACTAACGAGGAGATTGGGATTAGGAATTTTACGTTTTTCGTTTGGATTGGGTAGAGAGATAGAGAGTGTGTGTAAGTCAGTTGACATATTGAAATGAGTGGATAGAAATAAATTTAGCGTCATTGACAACCCATCAAAAAAAGAAAGGATGAGATCGAGATGATGGCATTGGCACGGCATGGCACATCACCACACCAGATAGAATTACATAAACACACTCACGCACCACGCATGTCGAGATTGAATTGGAATGGAACACGCAATCCAGTCCAAAGCAAATTTTTTTTCTTCAAAAAGCTTTTTTCTCAATTATCCTCCTCATTCGTTCCGCACCGTCGCTCTAACGTCTTTTCTCTCTCTCTCTCTCTCTCTTATCTCCGTTTCTCTGAATGAACTCACGAGCAAGAGCACGTATTCCTCAACCCTGAGATCTCATCGTCAAGATGATGCAGATAGGAGAAGAAAACCCTGAATTTCGAATCCTTCTCACTCATTTTTTCCCCTCATGTTTCTTGTGTTTTGGAGGAGTACCAAAAGCAAATCTAAAAAATATTGAAAGAAGATGAAAATATATATGTATTAGATTTTGTTTGCTTGGAAATACCTATAAAGAAAATTCTTTTCGCTTAAAAAGATGTGTGCGTATGTACTCCTTTAAGTATAATACGTGTGTCCTCGACTTCTTCCTTCTGTCATTGCGTAACGCTCTGGGCTTACGAGAAGCTTACAAGTAGAAAACGGAGATGGGACACAAGAGTGTATAGTTTGTAAAGGGATTGGGAAGAGATATTTGAGATTGAGAGATGCGATGTTCTTTACGTGCATAATATCGTAAGGAATGGATTGGATTTCTCAAGAAAAGTTTGTCTTGTTCCAAGTTGTCATCAATCCTTCCTCATTCCTCATCATCACCACACGCTAGATTAAATGATTTCCTCCAACTCCAACGGAAACCTAGCTCTCTACCTCTCTTCCCTTTGACAACTGATGAGCAAGCAGAGTTGAATCGGAGCAGAGCAAGCTGCTAAAACTAAGAGTAAAGAAGTGGTAAAAAAGTTTAGCTTTGTGATTGAACTAGCGTAGCGTCATGCTTGCGACCATTGACATGATGATGAGTTGACGTCTAAAACGCCTTAATGATAATACCAAACGAAACCAAACTAAATTTTTTTTGCAAACACAATCAGAGCAGATTAGACAATTTTTGCTTCCTGTTTGCGGTCAGACCCATATGCCATTTCATGAGGAGATTAATTTTTTTGTGAAATAAATGCAGATGATATAAAGTACATATATATTAGAGTAGCTAGAAAGGATGATGATGACTATGACCGATCATGACCTTTCTTTGGTAATAGCGCGAAAAGGAAGAGAACGAAGAGCATTCCAGTTTTGAGTTGACCTTTACGAGTCCCATTCATTCGTCGTCACCCTCTTCTTATCATGTTGTTGGCGGAGGTAATTAGCGGTTGTTGATAAGATAAGTTTAGTGATGCTGCATGTGATGACGATCCTGCTAGACGGGAAAAGAGTTCATTTGCTTTCTTGTTGTCGTTGTCAATCCTTTTCCTAACTGCTTCCGTATTTTGGGTAACGCTGATGATGTGGTATGATGTTTGATATTGATAATTAGGATGATTTCACAACACTTGGTAATTTTTTTTCTTTTGCTAGGGATAGGATTTTATACAGAAGTCATCGACAGGCAGAAGATTCCTATGAGGACAATGGAGAATACGATTATGAAGAGGAGAATGGAGGGGGTGGAGGTGGAAGGAAGGAGGAAGAGGATGGAGATGCTGAAGAATACTATGATAACTATGAGGATGGCGGGAACGGAAGTAGGAATGGGAATGGAGATGAGGAAGAAGAGGATGACGAAGATAGTGGAGGTAATAACAGGGGAAGAGACGAAGAAGAGGAAGATGAGGATGAAGAAGAGGAGGTAGAAGAGAGAACAACGACAAGTACCACAACAACGACAACTACACCAATACCCTATTTTGAGGATCGGGATGAAGAACCGACGGACAGTGAGCAGTATGAGGAAGAGAAATATGAGGCGGATAGACGACGTTATGAAATTTCTGCAAATGAAGGCTACTTTACGGAACCACCTGCGCCGCCACCTCCACCACCACCACAATCTTCCACAGAAGAGGAGCGAAGTGAGGAGGAAGAAAGGAGGGAAGATGTTGAGGTAGAAGAGGAACAAGAAGAGACCACAACAACACCACAACCTGAACCTGAACTGGAGGAGGAAGAGGAAATTGATGATAATAGGAATAGGGGCATTGAGGAACAACCAGAGGAGAATGGTTACTATTCAAGGGAAAGAGAGCAAGATGTAGATGTGGAGGAAGAAAGGGAGGAAGAGACTCCTTTCAGAAATTGATAACGAGATAGACGTGGAACGGGATGATGCTCAGCCCCCACAAAGTGTAGAAATTGAGGAGACCGGCAGGGAGGATTTGGAAAGGTACACAACGGCGGGTTCAGATGATGATGAACAAGTTGAGATTGAAAGAGAGCGGGAAGAATTAGAAACAGAAGAGGTGGAAGAAGAGAGAACACCTGAACCAGAGGTATCTATAGAAACTAGAGAACCGGAGAGGAGTAATGATATTGAAAGAGAGGAGGAAGAGGAAGAATACGAGCCTCCACCTAGACACCGTGAAGAAGAGTTGGAAGAACACGAAGAAGAACACGAAGAAGAAGAAAGAGAAGAGGAACCTGAGATAACTACAACAACAACCAGTACCACCCACGCTCCATACTATCCCCACCATCATCATGTGGAAGAATACGAGGAAGTTGAGAGGGAGGAAGAAAATGAGGTAGAGCCAGAAGAGGAAACACAAGAACAATATGAAGTAACTACGGAGCCACCAACCACTGCCGCACCACCACCACCACCTACTACAACAACAACTACTACCACCACCACTCGGAAGCCTGAGGTTATTGACAGTCGACATAGGTACGATGTGGATCGTACCTACGATCCCGACCGATATGACGAGGAAGAAGAGGAAGAAGAGGATGAAGAAGATGAAGACGAAGACATTTACTACAGAAGGCCAGTTCCAACAACGACAAGCACCACAAGTACCTCAACAACAACCACAACAGAGCCACCACCAGACTCATTCGAGGAAGAAGAAGAAGAACGAAATGAAATTGGACTCAGCTCGTTAGAAGAAACAAATCAACATCGCTATGAATATGAGCATTCTACCGAACCACCCACAACGTCTCCACCTCAGACTCCACCAACAACCACTGAAAGGTATGAAGAAGAAGAAGATCATCGACGATATGATGAAGATGGTCTCAGTTCAGAAAATGAGATTGGTGGTCACCGTAGATATGAAACGGAAGAAGATATTTTGAGATACTACACCACCTCTCCAACAACAACCACAACACCAGAGCCAATCCCTGAAGAGGAGGATGAGGAAGAAGAAGTTATTCAAAGGAGACCAACAGTTCCTTACTTAGAAATTGTGGAAACTGCTGATTCATCAGAAAATCGAATTTTTGACGCCAAGTCTGAAGAGGAAGAAGATGAACACGGGCGAGGAGGTGGATATAGAGACCCTTATATTCACATTGGCCGGGTAGAACAACCAGAAGAGCTTCCAGTGGCACCTCCATCCGAGTCTGAGGAGGAAGATCATGAAGGAAGATCAAGAGTTGATGAAACCCCCACGAAAATTGAGTGTTTTACTGGCTACGCTCTTTCCAACGATGGAACAGAATGTCTTGGTAAGCAATTTTAATAATTGGGGCAAGGTGAACTGATGTTAATATGATACGCTAATGACTGGGGTTTGTGTTTTTTTAGACATTGATGAATGTGGTCAAGGTGTATGTGGTCCAACGCAAGTGTGCCTTAACATTCCTGGTTCCTATGTCTGCTCCTGTTCACATGGTTACGTGAAGGACTTCCGAAACCCCAAAAATTGTCGAGATATCAACGAATGTGAGCAAGGAAATAGTGGTTGTAGTCAAGACTGTATTAACACTCTTGGTTCTTTTTTTTGCTCTTGTGCGGATGACTACCGGTTGGATTTTGATGGAAGAACTTGTGTCCGGAAGCCAACAACGACGACAACTACAACAACCACTACTACAACTACCACACCACCTCCAACCACAACAACAAGGAGACCATACGTGCCCATCCCACCATTGGAGGAGGTTACTGGAGGAAGAGTTAGAAACTGTCCAACCCCACCAGTTCCTCGCGGTGCTGGAATAGCTTATTTATATTGTAGCCGAAGCCCCGTTGGAATTCATCACAGACATAGCCAACTAGAGCGAAGATTACTTCAAGATTGGGCAGCAAGAAAAAACAGAACCCTTCAATTCGGTGGTGGCCGACATCCCAATCGATTCCGTCATAGGAGGAACTTACGACGTCGTCTGAGGCAAACAACATATTCCCCTGGTTCCATGTGTGAGCTTAGGTGTCGGCCAGGATTTGAGTTGAAAGGACAATACACCCTTCACTGCAACTCAAGCGCTGGTACCTGGATTGGTGCAAGAGATGGTTATTGCCAAGCTTCGCCACGAGTACCAGATACCTTGAATGTGACTGAAACTTCAACTCCTTCAAATGAGATCCCAAGACTGGCTCCTAGTGAGCTAAGCCCCAGTCAATTCCGTCCAAGTTTTGTTCCTCCTGCAACATCCCTCACTCCAGCGGGCGGAGGAAGTCGTTTCCCTACACCAACATTCCGACCCAGTTATTACCAGCCACCTCCACCTGCTGCTACCACGACGACGACTACCACCCCAGTTCCTACGACGACAACAACAACTACTACAACACCGCCGCCACCCCCATCTACCACGAGGACGGTACCACCTCACGTTTTCACTCCACCACCTCCAGCATCTTCTTGGCCTAAACCACCGTCTTCATCTTATGGAATATCTAGCACTACAGTTGGCTCAGTTGGAGGAAGAAGGCCGTACTATGGTGGCTACAATAATAATAACTACTATTATACTCCAGTCTCCTCATCTAGACCTACTTATAGTCCACCTCCAACGACGACAACAACAACGACGACTACTTCTACCCTTCCTTCAACTACCTCCAGAAATAGCTACATTCAGCTGACATACCGTAAGACGTTTATTATAAATTCTTTTTACTTTAGTTGAGTCTTTCTTAGCTGAATTTTTTAAATTTAATTTTTTAAGGTTTCAAAACACCGTGGATTAAATGCCCGGACGATATGAAAGTTGACCTTCCAACAAATCAAAATCTTGCTTACGTCATAATCCCTCAGCCCCAAACAAATGTGGATTGGTGGCGCCAAGTTACTTCCGAACCAACTTGGGCTAAAGGATTGGAAACAGAGATTGGGCCGGGTAAGTTGAGAATTACGTTCCGAGCCAGGACTGCAGCACCAACCAACAACACAGCGGAATGCTCCTTCTATTTGGAGGTGAAGGATAATGATCCTCCTAGAGTGAGGGAGTGTCCAGAATCCTTCGCGACGAGGCTCAACCCAGGGCAATCGTCAAGAGCGGTGACATGGATTGAGCCACATTTTAGTGACAACGTGAGGATTGCGACAGTGAAGATAGAGTCATGAGCCAGGAGTGATTCTTCCTCTTGGAGAACATTTGATTAATTATGAGGCAAAAGACAGTTCAGAAAATAAGGCGAGATGCTCATTTACTGTGAATGTTTTACCACGTAAGAAACTTACATTTTATTTATACTTATGAATGTTGGTAAATGTTAATAGGGTTAAATAAAACGTAGCTAACCTTCCATTTTTATGAAATATAGCAAGTAGCGGTGGAAGGAGACCGGTGAATACTGACACAAATATTGGCATAAGTTCAGTGACTCCAGCTACTCCTCAAGGGAGCACCACCTATCCCGCTCCAGTTCATGCCAGTCTCCGCAATGTTGTTTGTCATGTGGGCAAAAAGGGCAGGCGCATTGTTTTCCTTAGTGTAAGCATTTTACTTCCAATTTAAAAAAAACAGTTCAAAGCACCATGTCAATTAACAATTATCACCATTTAATTTTAGCGAGTTGTGCCAAGAGGCTGCTCAGAAATGACTGTCGACGTGGTCGGAGACTCTGCTGCTGGTCCTGGAGCAGTCAACACGGTAAACACAGTTACCCAAGGCTCCGCCGAGAACTCTGCCACCTCCCAAATTTCCAGTGTCAGTTTCTCAAGTCATGATCATCCACAAAGTGCCTCAGCCTTCAGTCAAGCTGTGAGCAATGGGCGGAACAACAATAGACTCGTGCATAGCACGAGCTCTGTCACAACGGGTAATCAAGGCACAAGCTCAAGAGCATCTAGCTATGCTGTCTCCATTTCTTCTTCGTCCCGCAATTTTGACTTACCATTCATCTCCATCCCCCACTCAAGACAAGCAAATCTATGAGGATGACTTTATTGTCCCACAAGCTCCTCCACCACCACCACCTCCAGCATCCACCAGGACGAGATCAGGTGGATCTGGGTACTATCCAAGACCAGCTCCGTCCTTACAAATCTCCCCACCAACAACTACTGCTGCAACAACCACCCCAAGTACCACAACCACAAGTACCACCACTTCAACAACAACTCAGTCTGCTCCTGTGCTCCAAGTTCATCGTCCTGCTCCCACTCTCGTAGTGGGAAATAGTAATACTAATGGGAGTGACTACCGGAAATATTTTAGACATTTTGATTCTTGGGATTCAAACAGGGCGTGGCATTAGTCAAATTTTTTTTTGTAAATGTTGACGTCAACATATATGCATGCATCCATTTCCCCTTGATGAATGAATTACTTAATGAATGATCCAAAAAAATTGATTGCTTCCTTCCTCCCACTGCCACCTTCAACCTCAACTTAACAATTCCTGAAACGCATGAGCTTACTAGTTATACTATTCAAGATGATAATTAATCACCCATCCTTTTTTACCTTTTTTCTCTCCTAGTTCAGTGTCCCTTTTGTTCAAATTTAATTGTTAATTTTTTGTCATTTGTCCTTGTTTTTTGAGTATTGGATAAAATATGTTTCATCATGCTTAAATATGAAATGAATAATAGGGATAAATATGTGAGACGAGAACTTGTGTTGGGGAGACAAAATATAACTGTACAAGTATTTTATTTTATAAATTAGTCAATGAGCCAAGCACACCAAAAAATATTCGTGGTGGTTGGTTTTGTTTTTGGTTATACAAACTTGGTTGTTTTTTTGTTTTACCATTATTAATAATAATTAATTACTTTTAAACTAGAAGCTTTAATTGAGAATTTAAGGTGAGTAAACTATTACTATTATTGCTATTATTATTGTTACTACTAATAAAAAAAAGTATTTGATAAATTGATTAAATAAAGTGGTTTTGTTCAAAATAATATGAGTTAGACTTGCTTCTTATGTTCTAAGTTCTATCAAGATCTATCTACATTTAGTGATTTTTGCAGAAAGATAGATTATAACATTATTAGCAAAAACGTTTTATCTAAGATGGCATACATCATATCGATCGTGAGCCCATAATCCATCTCCATGTATGGGCCAACACTGATCACTATTTTCGAACAAGCCAACAACTCCTTCTTCATTTGCTTGGAGCGAATAAGTCGACTCCAATACACCTCATATTTCCTATACTCCTCAAACAAAGTTGCTCCAACTGGTATTAGAAAAGTTATGATCAAAGTGATCATAATTGTGACAGAAAATTGCATAAAGATAAATACAAACGGTAGGGAATCCGCAAGTCGGATTATGGAGAAGTAGCCAATAGTACAAATCAAAATGCCAGCACCAAGCGTAGCAGGCATGAATAAAGCCATGTTACGATTAGTTTCCATACAAATTAGGTTAATTTGATTGTAAAGCATTCGGCCTTCCCTGAACTTGGTTTTGATAATGGCTGGCTCATGTTCTTCTACGCCCCATTTACTCTTTGTAAATAGTTTGTGGACGGATTCGGATATTTTTTCTTTGGAATTTGATTCATTTGGAATTGAGATTTGAACTTCGGGTGACGGAGTGGGAAATGAGACAGCTCCCAACTGGTCAATGGCGTTAAGAGATTCACGGGAAATGGGCCTTGTTGATGAATTTTGGGGGGCGGTTGCTTTTTCTGGGTCAACTTTCCCTTGATACTTAGCACCTTTCGCCCATCTTTGACGAACCTTGTAGGTGATGTTACTATGGGCTGCCTTCATCAATTCATTCATTGCACAACCACCACTCAGCAACACAAGTACTGAGAAGCATGCTGGTACTGTTACTGGCCAAACTGTACAAGAAATTAGGACACTCGATAGAATTCTCAGGACATATTTCGGGTGGCATATATTCTGGAAAGTAGGGCTGGACAAAGTGGCGAGCAGAGAAGTGGACCATGAAGCTTGCGGGGTCGTAAGGCGCAATAAATGGAAATATGGATGCACCTAGTGGGAAAATCTGTGGAAGATATAGTTATACAAGATTATAATATATAATTAAGTATATAATAGAATGACCAATTAAAATTTGTAAAAGAAATGTATGATTTTAACCGCAAATCCAATAGCTGTAGCAACCAAAGAGAGTTCCACAAAGGGGATGAATATTCCTATATATAATATACAGTATTCGATTAGTAAACTCTAAAATATAAAGGAAGACTTAACAAATATTTAAATCCAATTGTCTACCCACCTGATGTCTAAAAGTCACAAGGAATTAGTTAAAGACTTCAAATGAGCAACGATATTCTCTCGACACTTGAAGCAGACACAACAACTTCAAGCATTGAATAATTCTAGATAAATATCTACAGCACAAGTGTAAAATCATTGAATCTAAATGATAATCTTTCTATTATAAGTAAAAGGTTTAGTTTAAAAAATTTCAGAATGAATCTATCCAATGCTAGTTGTCGTGCATTGCTCAAGTGTCAAAATAGTTTGCTCAGACGAAGCCTTTAAAAAAAATTTCGTTACTCTTTTCCTGTTTCCTCTTCCCTTCAGTTGATTCATGACCCAGCAGTAGCCAGCTGCTCTGGCCTCTATTGTTAAAACTGTACCCACAACTTGTGAGAATAGGGCAAAGGCATACACATTTATCATCAACTCTATAATATTAACTCGCTCTACTCCGCTGATCAACTTTGAGAACAAATATTTACTTCGAAGTATCACTAAAACGTAGGCTATTAAAGTGCTCGTCTTTGTATATATCCAAAAGTAGGACTTTTTAAAATTGCGGATGCTCACGTCCCTACATGCATAACGGCCTAATTTGCTATCATAGTACATTGGTAGGTTTGGATGCGCCTTGCCATACCATTTCTCAATTAAATGTAATACGTTCCATTGCCCCCATGCCTCAAGTTTATCTAAGGGTTTCGTTGCAGTTGAATACAAGGAACGGTAAAGATTCCTTAAACCCATTTTTCTTAAAGCCAATCGGCGCTTAAAATAAACCCTACAATGGTGGCTGTCTAAATGGTATGTGTAGCTAAGAGTTCAGACTTACAACCGAACCCTTTGGCAACTAAAAAGGAATTGCAAACATTTCCAACAAATGTTATACTCACAGACCTTAAGACTTTCAAATGTCGTTTCTGTTGGCCCGTGTTAAAAATTTTTAGCCATGAACTATGACTATATGCATGTATTAAATGTGTCATACAATATTTATTCTTGTTGTTTCTGTTATAAAAAAATAAGCCTAGAACAGGAAGAGTCTGGTAGTTACAGTTTTTAGGAAAATTATAACCTAATTCTGAAAAGGATGTTTTAATATCCAGTGGGTTACAACGACAAAAATATATTTTCCTTGATGTTACTTTTTTCTCGTTAGATACTGGGGAATAATGGGCTTTAAACTCCTCAGAACTTGGAAAGTCGAATGCAAAGTAGTTGCTAAACAGTAAATTATTGCATTTTGTTGTTCCACAAATTCTTGGCAGAAAACAAAAAATAAGGTTCCCCTAATTTCATTAAAAATGAAAAACTTAAAACATATATCAAACGGCATGTTATTTTTTGTAGATCTACAGTATGTACATGTTTGAGCTGAAATAGTTCAAACTATGCATATCGACTTTTCCCATTTCAAGTAAAAGTATGCAAGACTTACTTATATAATATAGCTTATGGTATTCACCACTGACTGTGAGAACGATATGGGATTTCAATGACACTAAAATATTTAATGGAAACTCAATAAAAACGTGTTCATGCGTTGTCATTCTACCTTACGATTTACTACCTTTAGTATTTTTAGTACCTTAAAATATTTTTCCTGTGTCTAGAAAAACGTGTATTAATAACAGAAATGATTTTTAGCAGTATTGGAAACTTGTTTTAGCTTATTTTTTAAAGCTTTAGAGTCATGGCGCTTGAGGCCTTATGATAGAAGATTTGTTTTTTATTTTTTATTACTTTAAATACGCAAGCAATTTGGCAAGGATTCCGATGCGAATTAAAATCAGGTACATAAAACTCCTCTCACTCATATATCATGCTCGTACTTGTTTTCCTTCTTGCCACTAAAAACAAACAGTTTACTACAGGATAAATTCTTCCGAAAACTGAACGAAAATTTATATTTAATTCCATATAAAAAAAGTACATATTACATTTTGTATGGAACTGAGCTTTGTTCGTACTTATCTTGCACATAAGTAAAATGTACTGGTATAGTATAGGCTACAATTCTAGCTTGAAATTCAATGCTATACCAGCGAATGGAATTGCCTTATAGTTTCACTCATAAATTAATTGTAGGAATTTATTCAAGAATGATTTTTAAAACGAAAGTTAAGAGCAGAGAAAATCTAATTAACTACAACTTCCATTATAATCATTAAATTATGTTCACTGAAATATAAAAAAATTTAACACGACACTTAACATGAGCAATCTTTCCACCTACTTTGCTAACGCATGGACATAAATTAATGAATGAATAAATAATTTGCCGTTATATACCACACCTAATTTTTTTTCTATGAATTAAAATGACTTTTCAAAATTTTATTCCAAATTCAACGCAGTCAACATATCAGTAAATTAGCAACATGACATAAATAGTTTCACAAGCTAATCAAGATAAATTAATTATACATGCTTAAACACATTTCTATATAAGTAGTATAATAACATTACAATATACAGTAAGTATATATGGAGCATAATTGCCTTTTATTTTGGAGAGAGTTGTAAAGAGACGCGCGTGAGAAGACTTGCATAAAATTGACGTGAAAAATTGTAATGTAATTTAATTATTATCTAAAAGTACATTCGGAAGTAAATTATACGTGTACATAAACATATAACATATATATATACATGTGTATATATTACATCCTTAAAAGCTACATCGTACAAATATGCAGATCTCTGTCACTCTGTCTTTCTAAAGTTGAGGAAATATATTGTTATTATACTATTTAGTTATAATTATTTTTTATTGGCAAACACCACACCATTCATATGTACACATTTATACATCGAAGGCTCCCATCTTCAAACAACTTGGGATCAATAGGATATCAAGGAAGGCGTTGATTGACACAATTTATTGCAAAAAACTGGAGCAATAATAATGAGCAACATTGCAAAATGAGATGGGAAGACGAATCATTCACCCATATTTACAGATATAGTGTTACTTAATTAAAGAAACCTAAAATCAAAAAAGGGATCCCCTTTACAGGGCAGTAATTGAAAGGAAAAGGTGTTAATATGTGAAGTAGGCTAAAAAAAATTGTTTATTCTTGTTTGGTCGATTGTTTCTGAGCGTATTTTGATGATGATCACGAGTTAAAGAAGTAGAAGCTCCAGTACACAGTATTGAAAAGGAGGAAGGAGAGTAGGAAACACGATTCTAGAGAACCTGTCAATAATGCTCACATCCTTCTTAATATTCGGCAGTTTTTCCTCGAATGCTTTAGCATGCTTACGAAAACTCTGGACAACTCTTTGCTGTCTCTGTTTCCACGTCAGCTTTGGCTTCACAGGGAAAGTTGGAGGGTAAAAACGGGCCGCAGGGTGAACCATAGTTAAATGGGTAGGATGTTGAACACCTGAAAGGCCTGAAAAACTTGTACTTCTCACGATTCGGGGAATAGCTAAATTTTGACTGGCAGTTTCACTAGTGGCAGCGCCCCCTGACACAGATGCCACCTCGATTGAGCTGAGAGATGGCAATAGGCTCAGGTTCAAGATGTCCTTTGCCAACTCCTTGGAAACACGTTTTTCCCTCGAGCCACCTCTTCTTGGAAGTGTGGAGGCGGGGGAAGGAGATAAGGAGGAGGCGGTAGAACTAGGTTTGGATGGGATTTGAGGAACTTGTAGGGCCAATCCTCCTTTTGGCGGTGGGGGAGGAGGAGGTGGCGCAAGAACAGTTAGTCCTGGTGGGAGACTCTTTTCTTTCTCCACTGTGACTGCTGTGGACGCCACAATTATCGGAGGAGGTGGAGGCTGTGGTGAGGAAGAGGGGACAGGAGTGTCCTCCTCCACAACTTCTGTTTTCCGCCGCTTAATTTGAAAGATGGATTTGGCTTGGTCCGCCAGCTTCTGTCTCGCTGATCTCTCCACAGAGTTTGCAGAAGATTTTAATAGCTTTTTCTTTTTCACTTTGGGGACACGAGGAGGCGCCTTCGCCGCCCAGAACATGTAGTTCACCGCAGCGTACTCGAGCAGTGCTGCGAAGACGAACACGAAACACATCACAAGGTAAATGTCTATCGCTTTCACGTAGGAAATTCTTGGCAAGGAGGATCTCATTCCCGTACTGATCGTCGTCATCGTGAGAACAGTGGTGATTCCTTTGGAACACGGAAAGAAAGAATTCATGTTAATGATCCATATAATCAACATAATATTTCAAAGTCTCATCTATTATCGCCCCCCCCCCCTCCCTAAACATATTTAAATTTCAATTTACCAAGAGCAACCCTAGCAGGAGGTGACTCATGATTGATCCAGAAAGAGACCCAAGACAACATAACGATGAGGATGGACGGGAGATAAGTTTGGAATATGAAGTAGCCCACGTTACGCTTAAGTGCGAATGATAACGAAAGTCTTTGGTAAACTCCAGTGGCGAGCGACTCTATACGGTCATTCGTCTCATAGCCTGTGATTGTAAACTGTTGAATTTTCACGTGCTCTACTCCCATCACACCTGGAGCCTTCCAATACATCACCACATCTGTTATTGTGTATCCATCTGTTAAATATCCAATGAAATTTAAATAATTTACTATCCCATCTTCTACACCAAAACATTTGAAATGTGTAATTTATTCTTTGACGCACAGCTTTCAATTTCCACAGTACAATTTTGACTATCCAGCGGATAGTAATGGAGGTCCATTTGGCAGGAAAGTGTGGTCGTGAATCTCATCCCGTACGTTATACTCCCGTCCCCAGCCAACCTCACCATCTTATTTTTTTCCGTCACATCATGAAGGAAACTGAGACCAAAAACCTCATATTTTTTTAATGAGTTTCTAACTCACATATGAATGACAGACAAGATCACACTTATTTATGTTGGATATTATTTTTGTCGGCACAAACCTGCTTTTGTCATTAGCAAAGAATGTATCTGGAACCCAAACTTTCTCTGCGAAATCCCCTGCCAACGTGAGCTGATCGTCTTTGGTGCTGTATGCCAACCGCTCATCTTTCCAATACTGATTAAGGTACATGGTTATCGTGTAATCCTTGAGAGAGAAGAACATCATGTTATGTCATCATTTCAAACATGAAAAACATCAATAAATTACCGTGATCTACTATACTACACACACAAACACGACTTTATGGAATGTGAGTCATGGGATTTATGAGGGGATGGAGATGGTAAAAAAATTCATAAATTATAAAAAAACCATTTAGTTCCATCTTCTTACCATATTCACTTCAGAAATTGAGTCGAAACTAGCAATCGTCAGCTCCATTCCTATATACAGGGGATCACCTACAAGTACAGAATTAATATTAAAGTTTTACTTGTCTCACGTCACCCCTGCACCTCAACTCCTCCCTAAAACTAATGAGTTTAACTCTTTTTTTACCCCCGAAATTAGGCCGGAGACGAATGTCATAATTTTTGAGAATTTGTGAAACAGTTTGGGTCACATTGTCAGGTCGATCCACAGCATCCCACATGTTATCCACTGTCTTACTGTCAACAAAAAAGGTGAAATCATAAAAAAAACACGTTACGCATTCCTCATATCATCTCTCTACTTTTACATTAAACAAAACTGTTCATCTTTCCACGTGGAAATGATTATTACATTACGCACAAAAAAATTACCACCCCCGCATCATTATCATTTAAAAATCTATCCTAACCAAGTTTCAAAAAAAAAGTCTTAGATGAGCAGCTGCTCCTCTTTCACTGTGCTTATAGTTTCCCCACCTCTTTCTACTCAAAACGCTTGGATTGCATGAGGGAAGTAAGAAAAGCGTCGTTAAAAGAGGATAATGATGTTTTGGGAATGGTAGCACTGACTACTGACACCTACTTTTTTCCCCTTTCCGCATGTGTGCCAAAGCCAAAGCACGACCGACACAAGACACACAACATCTTAAGTCATACGAATCAAAGGCGCAAGTAACATACCAAATGGAAATGTTATCTTTTAATGATATGATGATCTACAAGAAGGTGTACAAGTATTACATCTCATTTTTAAAACCTCTTCTATTTTTTTCACTCCTTCTCCTCCGGCCTGATATTTTTAATAAATAATGTGAGCATGTGCTAAACGTATGTAGTTCACATTTCCTAAATAAATAATATAAAGATGTAACTAACACACACCTATTTTTTTTACCATACGCACCCAAATTTGTAGTGCTTGACTGGGCCTGACTCACATCCTTTTCTATCCTCTGGCGAATATTAATGGATGCAAATGAATAAAT
>JAANSM010001017.1:0-21335 GCA_036850725.1 Orchesella villosa | reverse complement strand
TTCTTATTTTCTCATAATTAGTATACAGCATCAATAGATGTTTCGGAAGCAAGCACATGCATGATGTATAGGAAACTTATCCATGAATAGTTCACTATTACTACCCATTTCAATTCCAAGTTGTAAGATTTGCTTTCCGTTTGACTTTTTCTAAAGTTCTATAATAAATACATAATACCGATAGATTGATTCCTTCGAGGTTGTATGTGTATATATGTTGAAGATACCTACCATATTAGGTAAAAGTGCTTCCATATAGATTCATAGCATATCACATACAATGCCCGCCCAATGATGTGGAATATATACTTCCAGCAAACCAAACTCAGACAAGCGTAACATGGAATCAATGTAGACCATCAGTCAAATTCTTCTTCCTAGACGTCATGTTTTTGCTGAAAAGGTAGCGATTGCAGTATCATACCACCACCATCACCACATCAAGAAAGCGTTACTCTGCACTGCTGCATGCTGGATTAAGAAAAGCTGAGGGTATACAATTTCATTAATGTAGATGTGGTACAGTATGTATATACATATACTTACTTATACCTAATGTTGTTTACGAAAAACTTGAAGTATGGTAATGTGATCCTACTTGTTGTTTCTTGTTCCATTGCACTGGTTCACCTAACCAGTCAAGCATTTAATCAAAGATTACAAGGAGAAAATGTGAACCTTAAGTCATGTAACATGCACACAAGAGGCACATACATAATATGAGGTGATGTATTGCCTGTTTGCTTATCATCATAATATAATATAGTCTCTCTCTCTCCAGACACAAGATTTTTTTTAAATTTAATTTTAAATTGTTAAAATATGTGTAGGCACCTGATACTTATTTTCATTCTCCAGAAAAAATATTACAGCTACTGGTCTAACCTCAAATGTAAAAGATGAAATCGAAGTCATATCAGACACTAGGATCGGTTAAGAGGTGTTACAGGTCACATGTCGTCGTCACATGTAACTGATATTGTGTGGAGGATTGAATTTTCACATCATTTTTCAATTCAAACCGTTATGAAGGAAGGCACATGAGGATGCATAAAAATAATTATAAAACCCAACCTCCTTTGCTTTCACTTGGTTTACATTATCAAAAAAAGACATGGGCTTCGTGATCAAGTTTTATTTTATTATGCGTTCCTGAGTTGGATAAGACAGGAGAGAATCATTGTCACATTCTTGTGCTATTATTTCATCGTGTCAGGGAACAAGATACGAGCCTTGTGTACCAACATTTTTTATGTTTAATGATATTTCGACCAGGACATGCATGTCTCCTCTTATGTATATCTATGTACATTAGATGTGTGTGCGTGCATGTACGTTATGTTGGCATATGAATTCTTCCTAATTATGGGTGAGCTTGGAACAAGCTATGAATTTGATTAGGAAAGAAGGTAAAGGTGTCAGCCAGAGTCACTATCAAAACTCAAAACGGTTTTATTTTCATTTGATTTGGACTTCTGTGTACATTTGATTCCTTAGAGAGTAAGATTTAAGCTTCAATCGCTTGTTCAATCTTTAGCTCTTCTTGTTTACTTTGGAGAAACAAGAAAGGAGAACAAAAAAAATTGTGAATGGATCATGTAACTCTCCCATGCCTTTAATTTAAATTCAAATTTGAAGCATTCTCTTGGTCCAGCAGCAGCACAGTGTATTATATGGTGATAGGGAAATGACACCTTTCCACTTCTAAAATCATCTCTGGTTTCACCCAGTCAAGCCAATGTCGTAGTCATTGATACTTAAAATAATGGTCTCGTTTGCTCATATTTATCCACACAAGGGATCATTGTTTACAGATTCTGTGATTACTTTTTCTTGTTAGCTCTTCCACTCTTCCTTTTTTATTGGTGAGGGAGGGAGCAATAAGAATGAGTATGGGTAATTCGTGTCAACGCAGCTAGAAATAAATTGAAACCAAGAAAAAAAGGCTAGGCTTAGAATGGAATCTTAACTTTATATAATGTCAATGCCCATGTAGTCATTGTGACTGTAAATGCAATATATACTGAATATATTCAAAAAAATGTCATGTTTGTTAAACAGCTCAGTGTCTTCAAATTTATAGGTGACAAGAGCAACTAAAGCAAACATAAAATTTAGTTGAAGAGAAAATCCTTGTGAAAGATTTGTGATAGAATTGACGACTGAGCATTGTACATGACATGCAATTTTCAAGCACGTATACACAGTTTGCTTCTCAAGATCACAAAAGTTATAAATCCCTAACGAGGTTCAATAGCAAAAAAAGGATAGTTCATTTGCCTGAGCTCATTTTGTCAGTGATGATTGAAACTGTGTAGACAATTCTCCCACTGTTTCTCATTCATAATATTGAGAGCACATTAACAATCCAGGTGCGTAAAGTTTCATAACATTTATGCGTTTTGAATCCGGCGTAGAGCATAACTATAAACTCCTGTCAGCCAGAAAATTTTTGCATTCACATGTCGTTAATGCAGAGTAGCTGTAAATGTATTCAGCAATCGTCTCCGTTTAAGTCGTGAACACTGCCTTAATTGTCACGGGGAGCGAGCAAAAAAATCTGTACAAGCTTACTAAAGGATGGTTCTGGCACACTAGCTGGAGAAGCTTCTTGTCTATATGAAGTAATGATAAGCATCACCTTTTTCCACTTTCCCAGTAGCTCAGGTATATATTGTTGTTCTAAATTGATTGTTAGTTTTACTGGTTTCATGAAGCAGCCAGAAAAGAAAAGGTAGGCCATTATAGTTACGTCTTAAACCATCATAAGCTGAGAAGGAAACAACACAATTCAGTGGCAGCTCGTCATCGTCATCATTATTATTATTACTTTTACCATTATCATTCCTGACTTCATGGTCATCACATCACTTTTTCGTACCATATATGTATATATTGAGTATACAAAATGTATGTATGTATACATGCATATAATTTTTTATATAATATATTTTATGCACGTCGATATAAATGTCTATAGAGATTTAATGCTGTTTGACTACTTAATGCTGCCTTACTATTAAGAAGGAGAAAAAACGTTGTTGGAGATCTCTCAGAATGATCGACGTTCATTTCTCTTTACGGACATTTTTTATCATGGACAATAGCACTTTTAAATGAGTGAAGGCGTCCATCCCCGTATCAAACTCAATCATAACAAATTCACGCGGTGGTGGTGGCTTAGCTTCTGTACTGCAGCTGCATCAAAATCTCACTTCATAAATGAAAGCAAAGGTTGAAGTAATATATATACACACACACCGGGTTTGAAGAAGTGCGTAACTCTGCCTGCTCACAACCTTTTTTTATATTTCTTTATATGGCTAGAAAATTGCTTGGTAAATACT
Source organism: Orchesella villosa (assembly GCA_036850725.1). Taxonomy (NCBI): domain Eukaryota; kingdom Metazoa; phylum Arthropoda; class Collembola; order Entomobryomorpha; family Orchesellidae; genus Orchesella; species Orchesella villosa. Next base: position 17,988 of record JAANSM010001017.1, on the reverse strand, counting down.
CCAGCACACAGTTAAGAACTTGATTTTTTGTGACTTGTAACATTATAATTTACTTTAATAAGCATGATCAGTGAGTTAGTAGTGCTCAAGTTTTTTTCCTCTGTACTAGCAAAGCTGCTGGAAGTAAGGGCATGTAGAAACGGTAGTGATAATTTATTTGATACAGGAAAAACGACATCCTTAAAAAGAAGACAAGGAAATAGTTGACCATGTTCATCGTTTGCTCTTGTCCTTTTTTATTGGCATGTCTCTTCCTATTCCCATGCATAATAATATTATGATCTTTCTAGGACAATGCTGTGAAAGCAAGCATATAAAAGTCACAATCATCCTCATCATCATCACATCATATCACGTCTTTTTTATCACGTTACAACCTCACAGTTGTTGTCACATAGTTGTTGGGCTCGCCTTCAAGAAGTTAAACAAGCTACTTTTTAACACTCTCATCCATACTTTGTCAAATTATGCAACTGTTGGAATGTCAATAAAGTAAAAGTGTTAAATTGAAAGTCACTAGGTTTTTTTTGTTCTGTTGAAAATTCTACACTTTTGTTTTCTTTTTTATTGTCAATTTTTGTTCGTGTTCATTACATTCTACAATACAATGTACAGTTGACTATTGGTATTCAACAGACAAATTTCAGAGTGATGATTTAATCATTTATCTATACATAAAATCTCACATTACTCCGAAAGCTGCAAAGAGTATTTTAATTATGAATCAAAGTAATTGATTTCGGGACATTTTCTTCAGACGTTCAAAGATTTTCGTCACACTAATTTCGTAACGTTTATCAGTAATCCATAGATGCTCTGTAGATCGCATGTCTCAGAGTACTTCACAGAAAATGTACATAAAAACTTTAGAAGATATTTTTTTCTTAAAAATCTAAAATAAGCAGATATACAGGCATGGAAACAGAAGCCCAGAGTAAGCATTGAGAGCAAACAATATGTTAAAAAAAATGGTTGAGCGACACGTTTCAGTTAGAGCTAGCGCAACGTCATATTTATTTCAATAAGATGGACAAAATGCCATTCGTGAAGTATTTATAACAATTGTATTGTAATATTACTACTGATTTATTCGAGATGGTTGCCTTGCGTGTCTCCTTCTCAGAAAGGAGCAGTGAAAAAAAATAATACAGATAGTTAGGTGAATTCTTGGTGGTTGTGTTTGTTGAGATTTTATGTCTTTGATTTGAAGCCAAAGACTCCACTTCATCCACCAGCCGGAGAAACCACATGAGATCCTTATATCAATATAATTGTGTACATTTGAAGGCACGTAGAGTAGGTAGGCAGGTAAACGAGTAAAAGAAAGTATTGGACAACCCTGTCTGTTGTGTATATTTATAACAATTGTAAACTCTTTTTTTTCTCCTTCTGGAGACTGATCATGAGATTTCTTGGCCTGTCATTCTGACACTGCAACTACTACTGACAGTTCCAACACCACACCACACCAAGCACAAACTAAAGTAACAACCTCCAACACCATCAATTGTTAGCTAGCTTTTTTCCCTTTGCTCTCACATAAGGAGAAAAAGTTACAACGTCATCGTCATCATGAATTTTGATTGTTGGTGCTTGACTTAAGGACTTTTGCTGTTGACTGACGAACAACTGACTTTAACTCGCACCAACGCGCCCAGCAAAAAAAAACATATATATTCAAATGCTTTTGGTTGCTGGTGTTGGACATTGGGTAGGTACGTTTATTTTTTATTCGAAAAAGGTATCTCTAGTCAAGTACAAAAGTCGAGCACGTAATTCATGTTGAAGAAGGTGGGGTTAATGATGAAGGAATCAGATCTATCTATCTAGCTACACTATTTATTGCTACTTTTGGAACTAACATTAGATTCACATGCAATGCTTTTTGGTCACTCAGAAGAACCCTGCCGATTGATTATGCAGTGGAGATCTTGATGTAAAGACGGGAGGGAGTGAAAGCATTCTTGGTGAAGATTTAGAATCTGTTGCGTTGAGATTCATATCAAAGCGAAATTCTATGCTTAGCTAATGAGCACATCATCAATAAACATGCTGCAAAATAGACAAAAACACTCACCTCTCACACTTCCTGCGAAGGTGCTGCTGCTGACGACTGATAAAATCAGGATAGCGACACTAAACTGCACTGAACGTTCCATTGTCATGGCTTGTAACCTGTAAAAGTTAAAAAAACACATAAATTGGTTGCTTAGTTCTTTATCCAATTTGAAATAGCTTTTCAATTTCGAAAGGAATGGAATAAAGAAAAGTTTAGTAGTTTTTTTGCATGCATTTTATATGGTTGTAGAAGGGAGCAGGATTGTTTAGAATAAGCAAATAGAGCACATCGCAAAACGACGTAACATGCTAAGATGATGGTCCATAATGTGCCTGGATTCTTGTTTTAATGCCCCATAACATGGCATAAAATGNGGATTCTTGTTTTAATGCCCCATAACATGGCATAAAATGACTCAGTAAAATTAGTCAAACATCGAATTATCCAATTTGTTCTGCTCATCCTTCTCCTCCTCATAAACAAACTTGGTACACCTAAACTTTTATTATAGACATACCTTCACATAAGTACATGCGCATATTGTAAACAGGGTAAGAACTCATTTTATTATTGTTCGTCATGCCATAGAGGCACACCACGACCGTCATCCTCATCCTAACATAATGCTTTGCAGAAGAAACGTGAAACATGCATTGATTTACCATTTATACTGTTGAAGAATCTAAAACAAAAAGTTCAGTTTTTATGAAGCTCTGGATAGGAGGACTTGTATTTGACTGGTTGTGTGTACTTTCCTGCCATCTTTGCAGACGAAACATGAAACATGCATTGATTTACCATTTATACTGTTGAAGAATCTAAAACAAAAAGTTCAGTTTTTATGAAGCTCTGGATAGGAGGACTTGTATTTGACTGGTTGTGTGTACTTTCCTGCCATTTGAGAACAGTGTGAGTACACAAAATTTCCCGTTTCCAACAATAAAATAGACCCCCAGTTGCGAAAGATGTTGCCATAACTAACTTTTGTGTACTACGTCTACGCATCTCTCTCTCTTGTTCTCCTTTGCTTACTCTACACATCTTTAGATAGAAAAAACAGGAATTGTGTCCAACTATGAAATAGCTAGAGAAGCGAGACGTGCATCTTTTAGTAAAAAGGAAGAATTCAATTTTACGTTTACACATTTCTGTTGTACACACAATCTATCAAAAGGTCTCTGTATTCTATTATATACGATGTGTTTTGTTCCTTTCCTGGTAAAGTCAAAGGAGCAAATCAAAATAACATTTGGATTGTTAACCTGGCTAACAAAACTAATCATGTACCTTAGCAGTATAATACATTGGTTTTGGTATATTTTTATAGTTGAATCTAAACGGAAAGTAAAGTCATAATGAAATACACTTATTTTCTATACTTTGCATGCTCATGAGTCATTTCCCTCGCTTTTGCACAGTGGTTTCCTGACAGCTTTCCTTGTTTTCTCTGTGTGACTTCGTTAAATCTTTCGAAATATTGATATACAAGGATGCTGGCTAGCAAAGCTTCTTTCGTTAACAAAATCAACATGCAACATCATAGCAAAAAGTTAGGATGATGGTGGCGGTGGCTATTTGGAGAGTTTTTTTTGGAATCTATTAGAGCCAACAAGTCTCCGTATAATTTTATTTGCTTGAATAGCAAGCCATGTGCACTTTTGGCGTGTTTATAATGACCGTGTTATCTTGTGTAGCGACAACTAACCACCAAAGGTCATACTTATTATGCAACCTGCATTCCCCATTTGATTTCTATTTAATTTCCTTCTTACCTATATGGTTCTAAAATTGATATTAAAAGATTTTACTAAATCTTCTGCGATCACATCACATGAAGAGCTCATGAATACAATGCAATGCAAATGCCTTCATCTGCAAGATTATATCGTGAACCTTTTTATGTTATGTTAAGTAATGTTGTATTTCAACTGTGTGCGTTTACTGGGAATATCCCTTATAGTTCGTAAAATATTATGTGGTAATGCTTCCTACCGCGCTGAAGGTTATTTTCTTTCCTATTCCCTCTCATCTTTCTTCCTAACCAGTCAGCCCAGAGCCCAGGCACCGGAGAAATTCTACTGCCTGGTGTGATTATGATCATCATGGAAATCTAAACTGAAAATAAACTTGAGCATGAGGACGACAAAAATCCTCTTTACTCGTGTATCTCTTACTCTGACTTGCCTGCTGCGGTGAACCGCTGCTATTCTTGAGTATGTGTGTCTTGAATATTATGTCGTTTCTTTTTTTAAGAGCAAGAAAGAAAAAAAAATCTTGGGTATGGAATTGTAAACCACATTATATACAAATGTGGGAAGTTAACCTCCTCTGGTCTCCCTACTTTTCTTCCATTCACCAATGTTCTTATATGCTGACTATTGGGAAGAAAGAGGGAATATGTAATTGTATCTTTTTCTTTGATTCGAAGATGAGGGGAAACCGCAGCATTTCTTCTTGTGGTTCTACTTCTGTCGTAAATCTATCGTTATAATGAAAATGACACGGGCCCTTCAAATCTTCAAAAATTTATAGGCCAATTAATTGCATTAAAGAGACTTTTTCTCTGTGCTCAGACCTCCTCCTGTCATAATCTTTAGACATAAACATCTACCTTGTTTGCTGGGCAGCAACCACACGTATGATGATGACGGCTGGAGTGTAACGCAAAACGAGCGCCATAATGGCGTTGATAGAAAGCGTAATGTTCTTTTAGAGTATTATATGAGTGTATATGGCACATTTTATGTGATAAAGTTGAGGAGCCAGTACACGGATTATGCCATCAATCCAGGAAAATTATATTGTTATCGTTGAATCTTAGTAATGAACATGTAAATTCAAAGTGACGCAACAGTTCATATGCACAATTCATAATTTAGATACTTTTCAGCCATTTGTCAGAAAAAAGTTCATAGGTGTAATCTAACGTTGCTACTGTAATTAATAATTACTAAGGGTTCCAGAAAAGTTGTACTCTTACGTATCAAAATAAATAGTATGTATAAAGCGTTAGTTTGGAAAGGAAGTTACAGATAAGCGTAAAGATTTCAATTGACAAACCAGGTTTGGTTTTTTTTCATGACAAGATTATCTGAAATAAAGGAGTTTTGGATAATTTACCGATGGACAAATAATAGAAATAATATCGATTTTAAATTCTTACCAAAATTTGGTCCAATTTCAATATTCCAATAGTATTAATCCGTAAATATAATCACAAGCAATGTAATACAGAACTATTTACTTAATAGAAAATGTCGCACTAGGTTTCAGCACTTTTCACTGCACAACTTTTCAACATTTTCACTTTGTACGACATTAATTGCCTGATATACCAATAATTGTATTGTTAAATACCTGTATTATTCAAAAAGTCCAAAAAACTGATACTTTGAAACAAAATCAACTGTATTTGATAAATATTCCACTTTCACGTAAAATAATGATAAAAATATAAAAATGCTACATAAAGAGTATGATAAAAACACTTTATTCAAGAGCACTCTACTCTTGCCCCAAACCGAATGCACATGTTGCTGCGTTTGCTGCAAGAGCAAGACTACTCACCGGAGAGGATGATGTTTGACAAGAGTATGAGTCTGAGAAACCAAATTGGTGGCTACAGAAACGTGTGGCCAGGGCTCGATGCTTAGTCCTAATCCGTCTTGACTGCTTTAACACAACTAATGTCTCTTAAGCGATTATCCCTATTCCCCTACCTACACTTTTCTTACCATATTTCTGCCACCACAACCAGCACACCATACCACAGCTCACCGTCGGGAATCAAGAATATAGTTTTTGGGTAGCAGTCGTTTCTCCAGATTTACCAATTGTTATAGAAAGAAACGGACCCCTAAAGTCTAGGAAATGAACGTGTGACGTGCATGAACATCCGTTCTCCTCTATACACACATCAAACATCAACATCATAAGTATTAGAATGCTGTACAGTTGAAATAATAATTCAATTTTACAGGGGAAAGGGATATATACTTATGAATGTGGTTTTAGTTGCTCTTTTATATTTGTATTGATAATGATAAATGATAATATGGCAGGATTCGTTCAAGTATTGGAGCAGTAGTAAGTAAAATTAAAGAAAAATTGAACCCTCAGCATCAGACAGAAGAGACCAAGTGTTCAAAAACTATTTCCTCATTTTGTGAACGTAGATTCCAACTCGTTAGTACAAAGTGTGTGCATGTCACAAAAGTCTACGAGACTTGTGAACTTTATCGCCTGATCTTTGGCTCTCTCCCCGTCCTCGCAGCCAGTCATACATGTATACCCCATGTCCATACAATCATTTAGTTTTCAAGAAGGTAGAAATATTTTTTTTAGAAAATGTCCCATGTCCTGCTTATTCACTCTAAGCCCTTTTGTCATAGCAAGTCACCACAACGCAATAGCCATTATTATTATTGAGAAAGAAGAGAGCTTAAGTTACCCTTTCAGTTCCTTGCACATCAATCATTTAATATCTGGAGGGAGATAAAATGGTGATGTTGTGTCATTGGATGACCCATTAGAAACATTCTTATGTCTGCTGTCATGAATTGAATTCTTAGAACTTATAGAGTTATACATAGTGTGCGTAAGTTTCTCTGCCAAGTATATTATTTCAGAGAATGCAGAAGAATGGGCTTATAATTATGCAGAGAAGAATATTAATATGACAGGTGCTTTTTCTATTGCTAGCATTCTTGCTTTATGTAGTCGAATTAATTGGTGCAATATCCAATCCTTGAACATGCTAACAAATGAAAGAAAGTTAAGACAAAAGTTTTTCAGATTCTCATTACTGTCATTACGTTCCTAGTCTAGGTGCTTGTCTTACTAAAAACTTGCTAAAAAGATTAGCCACTTTAAGCTTTAAAAAGGTTTTAACAATATTCTAAATATAAGCAATTAGCATTTTAATAATTTTTCTCTTTTTAATAATTGGATTTGTGTCTAAAAGACGATGTTGTGATGGGCGTTACCATGCAGAAAATTTCTTCAAATTCAAAATGAAAAGAAAAATGTAGAAATTGTTCGAAAATTTGAATTTTTATCCATTAAAATCTACGCCTGCAGACAGACACCCTTCTAATAGAAACAAATAATGTAGATCATATCAAAGCTATTACTGATTACTACTGGCCGTCATAACATCTTCCAGTCACAAGCCCAATTATGTACAAACGAGATTAAGGCAAATTGTAAACACATTGTGACGAAGGAATTTTTAAGTTATAATTTACACTTTCTAGTTTTTCAATCAATTGGGAATTGCGAGGTTGGAAACTATCAAATTGATTAAAAACCGTACAAGTCCTTCATCGTCGATTCCTCACAAGATCTTTCCTATCGCATTTCCATATCACAACATTAAATGTGTAGTAATTTTGCGTTATTTTTTAAATGATACTATAAATAGGAAGATCAAAGGTTGGTAGTATGTCGCATTGACACCCTATGGTCACATTTTTCTCAAAGCCTGTGTTCATAAATGAAATAAAAATAATGGACAACCGTAATCATTTTGTTTTTATTGTAAATTAAGTTGAATGCGTTTATTTATTGTACTTAAATATTTTGCAATTTATTTTGTTTTCTAAACAAAACAGGATAGTGTCCGGTTTGTTGACAGGGGTTAAAATTCAGGCGTAGACATGAATGTTTCGGTGTCTAGCAACGGGAACGGGAAATTGGATCTCAAAATCAAAATTTCCATCTCTCAAGATCGCGATGTGGAGATGCCATCGCCATCCACAGCCATGAATTCAGCCTGCCAAATGGATATCAGCAGTCACCGAGCTAACGAACACGTTACAACTCGGTATATACCAGATCATAATTAACTGATGTGTATCAAGTATTATTAATTTCTAATTGCGACTGTGAAATTATTTTTAGCGTTAATTTAAATGTGAACGCATATCAACCTGTTGAAATCGAAATGGAACTGGGGGGTAAGAAAGATGAAGAACTCCAAAAGAAGAAAGATGAAACAGTGGTCCCAGACGGAGAACGTAAAACGCTCATGAGGTAAGTTATTACGTGTTTTCGTTTAGTCATAATATGTCATATTAGATAATTGAATGAGTAATAGCATCGGAATTTAAGTGTAATTTGTATAATTTTGTTTTTAAAAAATAGAGAAGTAAGGAAGGTTAGGAGTAAACGACCAGGACAAAGCCGAATTCCACGTCTACCTCCACTTCGAGCTTTCGCTCGTGGTTCACGTCGTCAGCCTTGTCTAAATATTTAACTGACACTTCTTACGTCAAACAAATGGTTGTGTAAAATTATTACTTTGTTTCTTTTCTACTTCATAATGTCTATCAAATATTTCCACGGTAGCTAATTCTTCAATGAATTTCTTCATGAATGACGAATTCCCGTCTTGTTTCAACATCTTATTCTATCTATAAAAATTGAATTAAAGGTGGTACATGTTGTGTGGAGATTGTACTCGCATTTCCAGTGAAAATTCCACTGACTCAAACTTCCTTATTCTTTTTATATCATAACAAAAGGCTGCTGTTTTTAAATACACAAAATTCTCAAGTTGTCTAAATAGAGCGAGGTAGAAGTTAATAGCTTCATTCATTGGTCTTACAGTCATCAAATTATAATGCTTGGCAGGGGGAAAAGGGTAAAGAAACTAAGTGAACTCGCTGATTGCGCAAGTTAAGGAAAAGATTTATATCTTGTCTCCATTGTAAATTTTCATTCTACATCCCCATATAAATGTGTGTACTCATCCTACTTCATTTCGCACTGGTAGATATTAATAGAATCCCACAATAGTTGCCCATATTTTAACTCCATTTAACTGCTCCATCGGCGATAATAATCAGTTCAAAAAGTGTTTCATCATTAGAAAAGTGCTTCCCATTTATTCGCTCTGCCAACTTGTGAACTAAATTTCATAACAACATACCATAACCATTCATTATATTAAAGCTTCTCGAAGATGCCATGCAAAAAGATATTTTCTCATGAGCTCGAGTGGGTATATAAACACTGCAAAAGATGGGCCAAGAATTAAGAACGGTCTTGACTTACAGAGAACTGGAAGCACAGCAATTTTGTATCCTCCAACTCAGTCGCCATCCTGAAGCTCACACTGAAACAAGCAAGAGGTATTACAGAACTTCTGAAGCTAAGGGGTAACGGGTAACTTCTTCATATTATTTTATCTTATATGGTTTATAGTGTGTCTTAATACACAGTGAAACCGGCTTTAGGTCTCTATTCCTATTTGACAGCTGAGCATGTAAAGTTTGCTCTTGTGTGTGTGCACGTACGCACATTCAGAATAATTTGAAGTATTAACAATTAGCACACTATACCCAGCTAGAGCCAACTCATTCATGTCCTAGTATATAAAAACAAGATTGCTCATTGCAGTACATTCCATGTCCATCATAACTCCTTGATAAAAAATAGAAATAATTAGACAACGTGTTAATTTTTCAGGAAATAGTTTATATAGCTTTAACTAGGATAGAGTAAGAAACGAATCTCTTTTCTATAGTTTATGTTAGGGTTAGTTAATGAAACGACAAGTATTTAAATCTGGAACAGTTTTGAAATAGATTGATCCGCATATCTATACAGAAATAAAATTTGCCAAATAAGAAGACAACCATGAGTGCCTTAAATGCGGAAAGTGTTGTGATCCTCTCTGCCGTTCGGACACCTGTCGGTAATAAGTTCTAAAATGTTTTCACTTACGTTGGTGAAACTTGCAATGCAAAAATAGTATTTGATGTTGAATTTGCTTTTTTTATTTATGTTACTATTAGGCTCATTCTGTGGCAGTTTGTCTTCTATGAAAGCTCATGATTTGGGAGCGATATGTATTAAAGAAGCAATTAGTAGAGCTGGTGTAGTAGCTGAAGACGTGTCTGAAGTGATATTTGGACAGGTTTGTTCAAATTATAATAATGTATTGTATGAATTTATGTGAAACTTTTCCTACATTCTTGTGAATTTCGATACTTGAAGGTTTTGACGGCAGGTCAAGGTCAAAATCCTGCTCGTCAAGCTGCAGTTAATGCTGGTCTTCCGTACGATGTTCCAGCTACTTCAATCAATATGTTGTGTGGGTCTGGATTGAGGTTGGTGTAGTTTTACACGCTTTTTCCTCCAATCTTAATCGTTTGTGTTAATTATTTGCCTATTTTAGATCTGTAATATTAGGAGCTCAAGCAATCAAGCTGGGCGATTCTAAAGTGGTTGTTGCTGGTGGACAAGAATCTATGAGCCAGGCTCAGCATTCTGCGTATTTGAGGACAGGAATTTAAAATGGGAGATGGGCAGCTAGTGGATACAATGATTGTTGATGGGTTAACTGATGCCTTCCACAAGTACCACATGGGTATTACAGGTACTGAAACTAGTGTTGATAGTATTACAATGTATTGCAGTTCAAAGTGATACAAAAATACAAACTAACTTCCATTTTAACTTATCATTTGCAGCTGAAAACGTAGCTGAACAGCACAAAGTTAGTCGCTCAGATCAAGACGAATTTGCATTGAAATCTCAACAAAATGCTAAATCTGCAATGGAGAAAGGTCTTTTCAACGATGAAATTGTTGCTGTGCCCGTACCACAACGGAAAGGGACAATTGAGGTCAAAGTCGACGAGTATCCTAAGCCAAGTACAACACTTGAAGGTTTACAAGGGCTTCGACCCGCATTCAAACGAGACGGCACTGGAACTGTTACTGCTGGAAATGCATCAGGTATCAATGATGGTGCTGCTGCTGTCACATTAACTTCCGAATCTCTTGCAACTTCCCAAGGCTTGAAGCCAATTGCAAAAATCGTATCTTATGCTCAAGCTGGGGTTGACCCTGCGGTAATGGGAATTGGGCCAGTTCCAGCAGTTCTAGCTGCGGTAAATGCTATAGTCATTTGTGAAACTACGTTTACTTTTAGCAAAACATTATTTCTTAAATTGACGAATGAATTGGCTTTATAGGTAAAAAAGGCTGGATGGACATTAGACGAAGTAGACAAATATGAATTAAATGAAGCCTTCGCTGCACAGTCCCTAGCAGTAGTGAAGGCACTGGGTGTTAACCCCGATAAAGTGAATATTAACGGCGGCGCAATCGCTTTGGGTCATCCAATTGGGGCTTCTGGAGCCCGTGTTTTATGCACCCTAATCAGCGTTCTGAAACAAACTGGTGGAAAAAAGGGGGTAGCTGGTTTGTGTGTGGGAGGAGGAATGGGAATTGCAATCTGCATTGAGCTGCGCAATTAAACGTCACAAAGCAACATCTTAACTTCATGTCACAAAATCTGAGATTTAAAGGCAACAAAGACTATCTGTACATATATAAGCTACGAACGGAATTGTCTCAAAGAAAGAATATTTTACAAACAGATGAAAACTAAAGGTGCTTGACAGCTTGACAATAAATGTATGAATCTTGATGTATATCTAAAATATTACGTGTATCGTAGATCTAACCTAATGGAACGATATTTTGTTATAATTTTATGTCGTGGTGAAATCTCGGTGTGATGGTTGCTAGATAACTTTTCTATTGTAGTATAAATACTTATATATGAAATTCCAGTAATTCGTATATAAATAGTATGTAGAATGGAATTTCAAGGGAGCCAAAAATAAATGTGAACAACGAAACATGTTTTGAAATCGGTATAAATTACGTAATTTATTTCAAAGCCAAACAAAGACGAAAACTTTTCTATATTTCTGAACTACATTGGAATTCTTTCTTTTGTCCATAATATTAGAAATGTCACGCGTCGAAGAGTTATGCTTTGTAGGTATCTCATCATTCCATAATGGAATTTTAAGCGTACCCCAAATTACTATATTGGTAAATGCAATTTTTCTGTGTTTCAGTTCGTAACGTCTTTGGCAGTTCCGGGGTCTTAATCGTAGTGTGCTATGCACCGCTGTCTATGTGAACAACGAAACATGTTTTGAAATCGGTATAAATTACATAATTTATTTCAAAGCCAAACAAAGACGAAAACTTTTCTATATTTCTGAACTACATTGGAATTCTTTCTTTTGTCCATAATATTAGAAATGCCACGCGTCGAAGATTTATGCTTGGTAGGCATCTCATCATTCCATAATGGAATTTTAAGCGTACCCCCAAATTACTATATTGGTAAATGCAATTTTTCTGTGTTTCAGTTCGTAACGTCTTTGGCAGTTCCGGGGTCTTAATCGTAGTGTGCTATGCACCGCTGTCTCCGTCGCTGTCGCTCATTGTCAACTGTCAATACAGAAATTTTCACTTAAGAAAACTTTTTTTTGTTTTTCATGGAAAAAACCTGCGCATTCCTAAAATAGTGTTCTGCATGTATTTTGTCTTCGTCTTCGTCTTCTTTCAAGGCGTTGACAAATGTCACCTGGGTTGTTACTAGACGTAGATAAAAGCGAAAACCAGCTATATTTTGCACATACCTGAAGCATTTTAGGTGATGTTTTCGATTTTTGATTCTAGAAGTATAGAACTGCTCCGTTATTTAAAAAACTTGTGTTGACAATTGTCAACGCCTTAGTCCTAAACGTCAGTTTTGCCCCTTGGTTTGTGAGGGGTTAAGAACCCCGGATGGGTTATGAGGTTAATTAACAACCGGGAAATAATCTGGGAATAGTGGATGTCGCAGCAATGATTTTATTACGAGCTAAAAATGATGCAATATGTTCTGCTACACGGTCTGGAGCATCCTCATGAACAATATGACCCACACTGCTCAAAACCTGCATTTGAAATTTTCCTTGCATTTGAGCTACCATAAGTTCTTTATCAAGTCTATCCACACCTGCAAGCAATAACAACTTCGGTGCTCTAATTGCGAGAAATCTGCAATAGAAAAATATTTAAAAAATTGCTTAATTTTTGTTCACCCACACAATTTTAACCTTATTCTTTATGCTTGTGCCTTAACTAACTTTTTGGATAGTCCTTCAAACCAACCGCGCCAAAATGGTTCAGTCTTCTTGAGATCGATTCTCCAAACGTATTTTTCCTGTATATGCGTAACAAAAGAAAATAACGTGTTATCTTATTAACGGATAATCATTCAGTTTTCAGTAAAGTACGTTTATCAAATCGGGAATCATAATTTACAAGTACAACGATGGGACTTTGAAGTTTTGAGGCTGTGCTCGGATGTTGGAAAGATGATTCATTATAGCATTCATCGGAGTCTTCTTCCTGTATACTTGATATTGAGCTACCCGTAGATTTTATGTTATGGCTGGGCTGCTCGTCAGGAAGGATTTCTACGTCTTCAATCATTGTTGCTTCGGGTATGTCCCCATTTAACAACTTTAACTGACCGGGCATAGAAATACGTGCAGAGTCTGCATTCCTCGTTTGACCACTACGAACACTGGAACAGCAGCAATGACAAACCATTAAATCACTGCACAATTTAAAAGCAGTAATTATTGTGAAAGGAAACATTCCAGTTTCCATAATTTTCATCCAAACCATACCACCACTCAATAGCAGACGTCAAAGATTGGAATTCCTTGGGCCTGTTGCGAAGGACATGCTGCATCCCACTCAAAGATTCTAAGGCTGATCCTTCCACAACGTCTATTACTATTAACCCTGCCAAATTTATGTTAGATTCTTCTTGCAATCTGTCAGATAAGTGAATCGCAAATGCACCTCCCATTGAATGTCCAACAAGAATCAAGGATCTTTCCCCAAGATTGAGGTGCTGAACCAGCTGAAACAAATCCCTAATCAGAAAAATATACACTATAGTCTTCAACTAACTATAGTCTGATACTACTTCCATTACTAAAGTAATTTAGCGTACTCAGTAACCCTCTCCGTTGAAAGATCCATCTCATTTTCACACGCTGAACGCCCATGACCTCGGATATCCACAGCTCCAAACTCAGCAGTAAACATAGGACTCAACTGACTGATGACTGGGGCCCACGTCAAGCCTGAATAGCCGCCACCGTGTAGAAACAGTAAGTAGGGACCCTCATCTCCAGATACTTCAGTTTCATATAAGTATAATCGGTCATTGTCATCTACAGATATAAATCGAGCCTTTCCAAAGTACTCACTGGCAGAAACAGCCGAGTAATCTCTGAATCATCAATAAAACAGTGGAATATTAAAACACTGTGAAAATCAAAACCGTATCCAACAACGCTAGAAAAGTAGTTTAAAACATGGTACAGAACATAATAAAAGGCAAATCCCTATATAAACATTGACAACTATATGTCGATTTTTTATTTGTTACACAATGTCTGACCATGTGTCGATTAATGATGATAGTTTTCATGCAAAAATTGAAGTAGAGTCGTGTCTTGAAGAAGCGCAGTTGAAAGGTGTTCAATATAAACAATAAAGGGTACATGAAGATGTTTGAACAAAATTACGTTTATTAAGCAATCATTAATGAAATACGGTGCACCAGCATCATTCCAAATTCAGCATTTACTGCTTCAACATGTCATCTATATGTAGTTTAATATGTTTGTTTAAAACCCACTCACTTTTTAAAAACAAAAGCGTCCCCACCTCCTCCTGGACCTGGACGTTTAGGCCTTCCCCGAGTTCCACCGAGCATTGCTTTCCTTAAATCCTTAATGTGTGCCATCGTTAAACTGACAAATCTTAATAAACCTATTGGAACCCAAATAAAATTTCCATCAACTCCTTATATCATTGTCCAATTTTTATTTTTATTTTAGTTTAATTTTATTGATTTTCCTCAGATATTTGACTGCAACCTACTGGTCAGGTTGGACTTCTTTCGACAACTTGATTGCTAACTTTATTCAAGAACGAAGATTCGTACACAAAGCTTTAGCTAAAGATTCTAGTTGAATGAACCTCAACTTTTATGATGTAAACAAATGCAAGTACTTCGCTCATACACATAAATTAAAACTCAAATTCTTTTGAACTAGCAAATTAATACGTGCACATGTCACATACTAACGACAAATTGTTTGTTGGTATCTTTAGTATCTAGCCAACAAATTAATAAGTAAAATTTGATCTGTTATATTATAAACTGTCAGTAGTAACAGTAAATATAAATCAAATTCATGTAGTGTCTATTGTTAGCTTCTTCCTTTTCCAAAATGTTAAATGTGGCCACTTTTAAAGGCCCAAACATAAATATCTCAGCTCCGCCAACAACTCTTTCATCTTTGCTCCAGCTTGACATTCAACTGATTCACACTAACAGTAAATCATTTTCGATAGTACCTCATACATCCAAATAAACACTTAATATTAAATGAGTTTTCGATTTTTGATTCATTTACCAAAAACACTTTGCAATCTTCACTTTGGTCCACATGGATACCATTCAACAACAACAATCCAATATACAACTCACTCTTAAAATTGGTGAAAACAAATTGCCAACCGTTTCAAAAACTCAGTTAATTTATTCAATTGTCAGTATCAAATGTAATCGACCCACCTTTAAAAAACTACCATTTTGCAGCTCGTCAATTTTTTTTAAATTGAATTAGCAAATTAGACTGAAAAAATACAACGCAAAATGCATCTTTTCCCACACTCTCTTTGGACTTTGCATGTATCAACAAGATATAGAGACAGTCTTTTGGAAAACTAGCAACGCGCCACCAACCTATACTAGCAACCAATATGATTGCAGCATCAACACAGGCCTATTAACCTTTTCCCTTTTGAGTTTTTTACTTGGTTATACGCAAATGCAGTATGTTCTATATAGCAAACCAGAACCTAACCTTCCTGTATTATGTCGATCGAAGGACAAAACTGCTTCCTTACAAATATTGCAACCTCTCACAGGAAATGGATTTTTTGATTGATAATTTTAGCTCATGAATTATGTTGGCAGAGACTTTCTCCTCTCAATTTATGTGGATAAGTACATACATCATCTATTTAATGTTTTATCGGTGCTTTCACTTGACGTTCCATCTTTGTAATAGTGAACATGATAAAAGCTTTGTGAGCTATTAGATATATTGCAAGTAAGCATAGCAAATGTCAACAGGTTAGACAAGCATAACCCTAGCCTGGCAGATCCAGATCGAATGCTTCCAAAATGAAATGTGAAAAGAGAAACATCAAGAAGGATAAAATGTAATTGTGGTGGATGGAAGAGTGGTTTATACATTATTAATTTCATCATTGATTTGATAGTTTTAACATCCCATTTCCACCCCTGTAAAATTGAGTGTTTTATACCCGCAGCTTGAAATATTTACTTCCGTATCACTTCGGGAATCATATATATTTGGGTTTGATGGGAGATCTACATTACATAAGAGTTTGAAGCGATGGGCTCCAGAGGCACTGGATTCGATTCGATTTTAAGGTTCTATGCAATCGTTATATCTTGTAAATGGTATCATACATATTATTTGACAAAAGAAACAAAGTATGTTTATTTCCCTGTATTGATTTTAGTTTCATGGTAACAAATGAGCATTCAACTTTTTATTGACCGATTTGTTGCATGCAAGTTTGTTCCCAATATAAATTGGAGGTTTAAGTTTAGGACTTACTCGTACGAGTCAGATAACTCGAGTGATGGTGACGGTCATAATGCATAATGTAATGCAATAGCATATTATGATGAGTAGAGCCCGGACAAATATGTTCTATAAACGGTCGAAATATGTATGCTGGTATGATGTAAAAATGACCAAAATATGCGGTAAAAATATAGTTTTTTGTTAGTTTTTTGGTATATATAGTCACAAGGAGGTCATATTAGTGTAAATACATGCTTATAGATTTACGTTAGTTTACTCTAATGCGAATTCAAAATGAAAAGTAAGCGATATTTCAATGGTTTCAACGGTGAATCCCTGTCGTCATTCGTTAAATGTGCTTTTTCCAAACTAAATCCCTGGTTTTAGTCTACTGTAGTAAGAGGGCAATATATTACTTAAACAATAATATTAGATTTCAAGTGGATTTCCATTCCTGGCTGTGCGCCATCTATAGTTTTCATTGTTTCGAATTCAGGATATTTTGCTAATACTAAATCTAATTTCACTTTCTGACTCGAATGGGATGGTCCAGTTAGATAAAAATATTTTTTTGTTTACTGTATTATCCAGTCTACAATCCGGCAATTCACATTTTTGGCTACTTTTGGCATTTTAATGCTCTGGTGCGTTTACACAATTAAGTGTTCTATTTATTTGTTGAACTTAAAAAGGTGAAACAGCAACTGTATGCAATTGAAAATGACGAAATGGAATGGCATGAAAAAAGAAATTCAAGATGCTAGCAGAAAATGAATGAACCATAAATATATGCCTGAAACCAGGTTTGTCAGTTTATGCTTATTTTCATGTACCTTCATATGAGTAATTTAAAGCTGAAAAGCAATTTAACATGTCCTACATTGTATGAAGACCGTTGTACTTATTGTGCATTATACTGATATAAACCAAGCAGAGAGAATTCTAAGATGCGGTGGGGAAAGACATGCATTATGCATGCATATTATCCTCTCCTTGTCATTTTTATGCATAAATTTTTTTAAATTTAAGCTTAATTTGGGTATCTCAGCGCTGAAAAAGGTAACAGCATATATTTGTTGTAAAAACTTCGAAAATATGAATCAGTATATGCTTCATACCCAAATTTCCAAAATATGCTGGATATGCTGCAACAAATCGGTCTGAAAGACCCTATTTTCGTCTATATCATGCACATACGAACTGCCATTGCCATACGTTTACAAATGGGGTATTCTATATGAAGGGGATCACTCAGAGCATTTCCATGTAGCGACACATGACGTAGTGAGAGATAGAAGTACCACTTTCGCTCACGCCGAGATAACAGTGTGCGAAGCAGACATGCACAGTATTGTTTTTGAAACCGCCAGCCGATAGCCGATTTATACATTTACATATTTGTTATCTTGCATTGCTT
>JAANSM010001016.1:0-21343 GCA_036850725.1 Orchesella villosa | reverse complement strand
AAGTAAGATAAATATACTTGCTTGTGCTTCGGTGTCCTTTTGAAACTCAGTTTTAGGTTTTGTACCTCCGAAACGAGTACGTGGTTATGTTTATTGATACGCATTGTGAGTAGAGATGCATTATTTACTACTCCTCATGTGCAGCAAAAGGTACATAAATCTCAATTCTCTGAGATATAGTACACATGAGTTCTTAAAAGTACAGAAAATGTGGTCACGTGTTGGGTCACATGGTGCAGTCACATGACAAGAAGTAGCTGCGATGATACTTCAAAATACTTTTTCGTAACTATGTTCGATCGTGGGATTTCACGATCACTACTAGGAAAATTCACCATTTACAACTAGGCTTGAGTGACCAGATTTTCATAGCTAATTTCACACGTCTCAAACGAGCATTTGGATAGCTAGGTAAGAACAAAAACCTAGATATTTTCGTACTGGTGCCTAAATATATCCATCTTTGGTTTTACTGCAAAACAAGTGCGAATTTTGACATTTTTGGGGATTCTTTTGAATATTATTCATATTGTTCATGAATCATAAAAAATCCTAAGCCATCATTTTGATTGCAGATTACTTTATGGCTATTTGGACAGTGAAAAAGCATGTTCCACAATGACATCCTGAAGGACATTATGTGCATTTTATAATTTGCGCATCTGTCTATGGCTAGTCTTTGTTATCTTCTTTCCTTTTACGTAAGTGACCTCAGGTTTCCTGTTGATTTCTTGAAAACAAATGAGCACCTGAAGATTGCGCAAACAATCCCTATGAATTATGAATAAGCTTGTGTAGAAGCACCCTACTCATTGGAAATTGGAGAGGAGCGTGTTGGTGTGTAAAAAAATGAACAAGGTACTTTGCCTGAATCCACCTTCGTTGAGGAGATAGCTGAAAACTTAAGTGCGGTGTTTACCCACAAATTTGAATTGGAAGATGATGAGCCATGAAGTAAGGAAGCAGAAATGTCAATAAGAACGACGAAAACATGAAAATAATATACTCGTCTTGTTATACGGACTAATTTCTTAATGGGAAGATTTGTGATGCTTACTATTACGCCGTAGAGTTTTGATTTCAATCACGTCATGGACATGAGCAGGCGTGATTTTGCTGTAAGTAAACTAATACCTTTCCAATGTACCTGTTTCGTTACTCCTACAAAATCAGGTGATCATAATAGAAGTTAAATAAGCCTTCGTATAAATTCAAACTGCTAACGTTTGCCTAAATTGTGGGAAAACCACTTCGATCGTGCTCGTGATTATTATGAACATGCAAAGACTTGGATGTTTCAAAGAGGAAACTAACTTATAAAATATATTGGAATCGGTGAATCAATTTCGTTCACCTTAAATTGTGATTGCAGAATACACTGCATTTTTTGGAGACTGTTACAATTAGTATTTCAAAAGTATGAAGTTTTTAAAATTCCCTTATTATATTCATCATTGCATCAAACAAGTTTCAAGTATCACTTTAGATAGGTAGATATTTATTTTGCTTGAATATCAATTTCAAATCATTTCATGTGGTTGCGTTTCCAATGGTTAACAACTCCAAATATTCAGTGCAAAATATTTTCGTGAATGCCCTGCCACCAATTGGTTGTCGACGTGGTACTAGTCAGACTTAAAATTNGACTTAAAATTATGACAAAACGAGAGCCAGTGAGGAAGCATAATTCCTAAGAAGCGTGTGCTTACATGCGGAAATGCGTTAACGATTCTTTTCCAAGTATACAGCCAGAAGCAGCAACAGAAGTTTGACGCAATTGGAATTGTAGCGAATTTTTCACACGTTTAAATTAACCCGATTTATTTTCCATGTGCAAGCTGTTTTGAATGTTTCAATTTTTTCCATTCTCACATTGAATTCAAACCCTCTCAGTTGTAGACTTATTATTTGATGGGATTCAAAAAACGTGAAAAACATGAAAATAAAATCTAAATTGCTGTGGTGTTCTAGTTTGCTTCTATTAGCTATACTATGTGCACAAAAGTTTTTGCCAAAATTTGAAGGCTTTCGATCTTCAATACGAAAATGTGCTCCGTATAAGCCGTTCCAGTTTGACATCACATTTAGTCACAGAAAAGAATGCTTAAAAATTGTGGAGGAAAGCCAATCACCGGCTGAAATGTATATTACAAGCGAGGACACGGTATTCATAACAACAATTTTTTTAAAAATTTCATAAAAATATTTTGTAATTTCTAAATGCCATGTTTACATTTTCTAGATAGATGAAATTAAAATACGCGGATATAACTCGTCATCACATACCCTTTTAACAAAAGATGGATATTATTTAACTACTTACCGGATTTCTGGAGGGATTAATTCACCACCAAGAAAAGGAAAGAGGCCTGTGCTTTTGTTCCACGGATTCCTAATGACAGGGGCTAGCTGGATTATTCAACCAGGGAGTAGGAATTTAGGTAATGTAAATGAATACCAAATGAATAGTAGCGTAACAACCGATGCATTTTTAAAATTTGGCATGTTTTTTTGCAGCTTTTACGTTAGTGGATGCCGGTTATGAGGTATGGCTTGGCAATTCACGAGGAACTAGCCCATCCCAGAAACACATTAGTTTGGACGCCAATAAAGATATTGACTACTGGAATTTCGGCAGTGTTCAACTGTCCACAATAGATTTGCCCCTAACGATCGACTTAATACTTCAGGAAACTGGAAGTGACAAAATTTATTACGTTTGCCATTCAATGAGCTGTGGAGCACTTCTTGTTGGATTGGCAGATGTGCCTGAATTAAACGATAAAATAGAAGCAAGTTTTCTATTAGCCCCTCCGAGTCATTATGGCAGTGTTTACAACCCAGCTTTTCTATTATTTCCACCAATTCTTGGAACTCCGTGGCAGGATGTTTGGTTCAGGCTTATGGGCGGGAGAATAAATGGTAAATCAGGTGCTTTTCGAACAGCTTTAGGTCTTACAACAGAGAAAGTTTGTGGATGGTCCTTTATGCGCTGTGGAATCTGTGACAATTTTCTCTTTGCATTGTTTGGAGCTGATCCTGAGCAGATGGATTATAATAACTTGCCAAATATAATGCGAAAGTTGATGGACAATGGTGCTATAAAACCGTTTTTGCATGGGCTACAAGTGGATGAAGCATGTGCATTTCAAAGGTTTGACTATGGAGCTAGTAAGAATTTATTGGAATATGGAAGTCCGAAGCCACCTCTGTATAATATGAGCGGAATAAGTGTTCCTATCTACCTATTTTATGGGGAGAATGATAATCTTGTGACTCCGTGGGATGCGGAGAGATTACGAAACGCGATGCCTCCAGACGTGATGAGAGGGTTTCATAAAGTGGAGTGGCCTAAATTTAATCATGTGGATTTTATGATTGCAAAAGACGCAGATATTTTGGTTTATCACAAAATACGGGATATTATAGATGAAATAGAAGCTGATAAAATTTGTTATCTGCAACAAAATTCTTCTTCTGTTTGTAAATCTGAAGGGTGCGCTGGAGAGAAATAAATTGTGTGGGAGTGAATAGTGTTTCAATTAGCTGGTGAGAAATTTGTGAAAACTTAAAATTCATCACGTAAAAGTGCATGTTGCAAATCATTCATATCCGAGTGAGTAATGAATACAAATATAGGTGAACTTCCAAGATTTGACGCTTTATTGACTGGGAATTTTCCGAATTTTTCAAGTCAAAATTTTCCAATGTGAATATCTTCTTACTCAATACTATATTAACACGTTCGTGACACAATGGTTCCACATATTTTTGAATTGCGACGCATATTATTTTAATATATGATAATAAAGGATATCCCAAAAATTTGGGTACTAAAATATATTCAATGTTATAGAAGAAGTACTCTTGTTATGACTTCATTATTCGTCTGAACGTCAATAGAAGTCACGCAACATATTTCTCACGATATAGTTCAGTAGTTTTTTACAATTATGAGGAAAATTCACTATTTACCACTACTTCTCGCGTGATGAAACGTTTATAACTTTATGCGTATGAGTCAAACGAGCATATAGATTGCCAGATCAGGACGAAAACGAAAAACTGAAAATTTCATTGCAATCTAAATCTATCGCTTATCAGCATTAAAAACTCAGGCCCATAAGCAAGCCTCATTGGTACATTTGGTAACTACACAAATTACCCAAGTTATACCCATGCTGTGGAAGCATGTAACTACTCGATTACTGGTGATGTGGCTTAAGTTTTTGCGTAAAAGAACTTCATTTTGTGTGTCAAAAATGTTAAAAAAATATATATGAAGAAAATTTTGTGATTGTAAAAACTGTTATTTAATATGTAACAATGAAACATTATCCTAATAAATAAAAATCTAAGTAATTAATTTTACAAGTAAAAAGTGGCAATTATTTTATATTTTATGCATAATTTTCCGTATATGTGACGGGTACAAAAGGAAAATCAGCTAATATTTGTTATTGTGGAAGCCCGCAAAATAACGCAATCGATGAAATTTTTAAGAAAGCTTGAGGTATTAGGAACATCCAAATCTCGTATCCAAATCAGAACTATTTGCTTCACTGAAAGTGTGGCAACTTGGGCTGGAATTAGGGTTATAGATTTGTTTAATTTCGGAGCCGTTGTGTAAAACGAACTCTAATTATTATCTAAAGTCATTCAATCATTGTTTGTTTTCTAACATGAATGCTGGGTAAGTATATACGGTGTTAATGGTGGTTTCAATACTTCTAATAAAAATATTCATTATCTGTGTTGCACACTGGAACGACTGTGGCCAGAATACAAACCAATTTAGCTCACGAACTTGTATGCTGGTTGAATTACTTTTAGCGTCGTTTTTTACAAAGTATTTTCACATCTGCATATGCTTATTTGTATAATTTCTCAATGAAAACAACTTGGTAACATATTTTCTCACGAGTAAACCTCTCTTTTGAGACGAGTTTGCTCTTTAGCCCAAGATTGAACAAATTCTTTTATACAATTCAATGTTGCTTTGTCCTTTGTGTATAAACAAGAAAAACAGGTAAAATAAAATCAGATGAAATTATACGTGGAAAACCGATCGGCACTAAGTTAACTAGATTTTCTGTTCCAGTTTTCTGCCATTCCATTCATCACTCAGCCTCCACCTCCACCACAACATGAAACTCGACTTCATCGTCTTCCATTACACGGTGAAACTGAGGCATTTCAGGGATAAAACATTAAAAATGAAGAATAAAATCGTCATGTTCTCCACTTCGGTGCTCGTCATGTCTTTGATTGCATACTCGCTCATAGATTACTGTAACTCGCTTGGGTTTGGAGAAAGAAAATGTGCGCAGTACAAACCTTCGCGAATTGATATAACATTTAGTCATAGAAATCAGTGTTTACAAAGTGTGAAGGCCAGCCAAAATGAACCAACGAACGAATGGAATATGAACACGGTAAGTAATTTACACATATTTTTGTTTTCTCCTTCGCCCTAAAGAACAGTCTCAAATGATTTTTGTTTCCAGTTGGAAGAAATTGAAACGCGTGGATATAAGGTTTCTACCCACACAATTCTTTCAAAGGACGGGTATTATTCCACTTTATACAGGATTTCAGGTGGGAAACGGTCTCCTTCAAACCCTGGAAAGAGATCTATACTCGTTTTTCATGGATTTGCAGCTGCAGCTCAGAGTTGGATAATTCAACCCGGTAGCCGAAATTTAGGTAAATATTCCTATCACAAAATTCATAATAGAATAGTTTTCATAAACGAGTAGAATTTGCTTTTATTTTCTTTATGACTTTTCAGGTTTTACATTGGCGGATGCTGGTTATGATGTTTGGCTTGCAAACATGAGAGGAACTACTCCATCCAAGAATCACACTCATATGAACGCCGATAAAGATTCTGCCTATTGGGATTTTGGGATTGAGCAAGTTAGCACATTGGATTTGCCACTGATGATCGATCTAATTCTACAAGAAACCGGGACGGATAAAATTTATTACGTTTGTCATTCAGCCGGATGTGAAATTCAACTTGCAGGACTGGTTGATGTTCCTGAATTAAACGATAAGATCAAAGCTAGCTTCTATTTAGCACCTGGTGGATTTGTAGGGAGTGGATATAATCCCATTTTTAACTTATTGCGTTTGATTGGACCACCTTTGCAACAACTTCTTATGGAAATATTTGGCGGGAAAATGAGTGGTGAACCAAGCTCTGTTTTAAAGTTTTTGGGGTTAACTGCAGATAATATTTGTAAATGGTCATTTACGCGCTGTGGAATTTGTGACAACTTTCTGTTTGCACTTTATGGCGCTGATCCAGAACAAATGGATTATAACAACTTTCCAAATATTATAAGGAAGTTGCAGGATAATGGTCCTTGGAGAATATTTTTCCATGGTGTGCAAATGGTGCAAGCATGTGAGTTTTTAAGGTACGATTTTGGAGAACGTAGGAATTTATTGGAATATGAAAGTCCCAATCCGCCTGTATACAATTTGTCTCGGATGACTGTTCCAACTTATATTTTTTTTGGAGAGGGAGATAATTTTTTGACTCCATGGGATATGGCGAGAATGAAGGATGCTATTCCAGAACAGTAGGTGAAAGGTTTTTATCAAGTAGACTGGCCCATGTTTAATCATATTGATTTTCTTATAGCAAAAGATGCGGATGTTTTGGTATATAACAAGATTCGGGATATTATGGATAAAATTGAATTGGAGAACTGATTTTAATACCATTTTTGAAAGTGTCAGTAACTTTATACGTTTTAATATTGACTACCCCAAACTTTTGAAGAGGATAAAAATTTTGATATAAACACTGCTAATAAAAATAAATTTTCAAATACTTTTGTGAAATCTTTTTGGTTTCTTTCTTCCACAATCGTTAAATACATATATATTTATCCCTACATTTTATTCGGTTTCATAGAAAGAAGTAATCGCTTTGGAAGTAGTCGTCGGTAGTTTTCCGACTACGAAAAATCAACATGCTTCAGCCACATGGGAATCCACGATCCCATTTACTCATTCGAAACCTGATTCACCTTGAATTACATGTTACATCGCAACATCAGTTAGAATTGGGTTTCCATAAAATCATGGTTCTCTGCAAACACAAATTGTGATCCATTCAAATTTTGATCCTTAGAAAGTGAGAAGTAGGTAGGTAGAACGTAAAAATAAATTAAAAGGATAAAATTCTGAGTTAAATTTCTTACATTTTTCAAACGTTAATTTGACAAATTCAAGTTAAAAATGTGTTTTGAATATAACTAAAAACAGTAGATCTGCATAAGCTCCAACATTACATAGAGCATTCATTTAGCCATTAATAGCAATAATGGAAGTGAATAAAAACTTACTTGTATAATCCATTTATTATGATAATTTATTTTAGTCCACACGAGTTACTCCATGGGATATAAATATTGAACCCAAGGCGAAGGTATAAAATCTGAATGAAAAATGCTCTCAAGGTTGAATAAAACCATGTAATATGTATATATATATATATATACATGAGTGTGTACACTGGAAAGAAGTGTGGTATTAATGGCAGTTTCAATTGCTGCCAGTAAAAGTAATCATAAGCACTGATCAGCTTGCATAACAAACTTGCTACGAAACAAGTTTTCATTATATGTTGGTTTGCTCATTTTTCCATGTCTTTGTTCACATTTTATATATAGTTTGCAATTACCACTATACTACCCAATATGATGAAACATATTTTACTTAATGAAAACGACCATGTAACCCATTTTCTCACGAGTAGACCGATTGAGTGAGACGAGTTTTATCAAGCTCAAGTTGTAGTACCACTTCTGCTGTAAAATTTTACTTTTCCATATGTTTTTGTGTAAAACAGGTAAAATTCTACATTGAATTTTTCTCCCATTCCATTCATCATCGTTCAGTCATCAACACAACAATATTAGGGTCGATCCAGGAGTCGTCTACACCACATTGATACCATTTCAACGGTTTAGTAATAACAATGAAAAATAAAATTCTCTTTTTCTCCACTTCCGTAATCGTTCTGTCTTTGATTGTCCACACGGCCACGGACTACTTTAACTCGTTCATTTTTCGCGAAAGAAAATGTGCGCAGTATAAACCTATGCGATTTCACATAACATTCAGTGTTTACAGAGTGTTGAAAACATTCAAAATGAAGCAACAAACGAGTGGGGCATGAACATTGTAAGTGGTTTGCACATTTTTGCATGATTCTCCTGAATAGATATAATCTCAAGCATATTTTTCTTTCCAGTTAGAAGAAATTGAAACGCGTGGATATAATGTTTCTACCCACACAATTATTTCTAAAGATGGGTATTATTCAACCATGTACAGGATTACGGGTGGGAAATATTCACCTCCTCGACCTGGCAAGAGACCTATTCTTGTTTTTCATGGATTTGCGGCTGCTGCACAAAGTTGGATAATTCAACCGGGCAACAGAAACTTGGGTAAATTTCATATTATTCGTATTCACGTTTTTGCTGAAGCATTCCAATTTGATTTTGCTATTTTTTATTATCATCTAGCTTTTACATTGGCGGATTCAGGTTACGATGTTTGGCTTGCAAACATGAGAGAAACTACTCCATCTAAGAATCACACTCATTTAAACGCCGATAGAGATGTTGACTATTGGGATTTTGGGATTGAACAAGTGAGTACCTTCGACTTACCTCTGATGGTTGACCTAATTCTACAGAAAAGTGGATCCGATCAAATTTTTTTCGCTTGCGATTCAGGCGGATGTGGAATACTACTTGCTGGGCTTGTCAATGTACCTAAATTGAACAATAAGATCAAAGCCAGTTTCTTCTTAGCACCTTTCGGATATTCAGGGAGTACATACAACCCCACTTTTGTGTTGTTCCCGCCAATTCTTGGGACACGGTGGGAAATCATTGTTTGGAAAGTGTTTGGCGGGAAATTCAGCGGTGAACCGAGCACCTTTTTGACAGCTTTGGGGTTAACCACAGAAAAAATTTGTAGGTGGTCATTTATGCGCTGTGGAATCTGGGACAATTTGCTGTTCGCACTTTATGGAGCTGATCCGGAACAAATGGATTATAACAACTTTCCAAATATACTGAAAAAGCTGCAGGATAACGGTGCTATAAAAATTTTCTTTCGT
Organism: Orchesella villosa; assembly: GCA_036850725.1. Classification (NCBI taxonomy): domain Eukaryota; kingdom Metazoa; phylum Arthropoda; class Collembola; order Entomobryomorpha; family Orchesellidae; genus Orchesella; species Orchesella villosa. The sequence goes on along the minus strand of JAANSM010001016.1, from coordinate 12,192 downwards.
GCTATTCAATTAGATAAAACATGTCAGTTTCAGAAATATGATTATGGAAAAACAAGGAATTTGTTGGAATATGGAAGCGCAAATCCACCTTTGTACAACTTGTCAGCGATGACTGTTCCTACATATATCTTTTATGGTGAGGGTGATAACTTTTTGACCCCATGGGATACGGCGAGAATGCTGGATGCCATTCCTAGAAAGTATCTGAAAGGTTTCCACCGAGTGGATTCGCACAAATTTAACCATATTGATTTTCTTATGGCGAAAGATGCAGATATTTTAGTTTATCACAAGATTCGGGATATTATGGAAAAAATTGAATTGGAGAAATGATTTTAGAGCATGTTTGTAAGTCGTTAATTAACACAACATAGTATGTATGCTGTTGAAATTTAATCTTTTTGCAGTTAATTGTTGGGGAAATAGGAAAGATTTGAATAAAAATTACGCATGGGTAAAATACAAACGTCAGTAAAATTGTAGCTTTTTATTTCTGATCAAGGGAACAACGACATATAATTTCTCCTTGTTATAACCTGTACTCTCGAAGACAGCCAGGGTACTATTTTGTTTGTATCGTCTGTGTTAAAGATTTTCAAAATCTGTCTTAATCAGTAATCGATAACTTATCAAGTGCGTGGATGAGTTCGGAGATGAGCAAAATCGGATTGACCTTTCATGTCAAAAGTCAAGGTCAGGATTTTATTTTCGAAGCAAATTATAACATAAGATACATCAACCATACTATTGGCATGCTTCTAAAATTACCTTAGCGTGACTAATGATGATTTAAAGGTCAACAACTGCAAGAAACCTAGATATCATACATCATTCAAGTTTTTTAAACTCAGTTTTCACCAGTAAAATAGTAAATCAACCATTTTCTTCAGTTAAGAGAGATGCAAAATTTCATTGTGCTAAGAACGAAATCCTAGGTTGCAATTTATCAAAATGAAGCTACTGAAGAGTGAATTCTATCTAAGTACTGACGAGGCCATAGGTCATGTTACGCCAGGGAAACAAGTCTAAAGGTATTTCAGGTTAGGTATTATTATTATTAGGCTTCAGGTTAGGTATTATTCCTGTATAATTAGGTTTATTTTACCTTATTAAAAGAAAAAACGCTGTCTCATAAATCGTGGTAAAAGTCCTTAAAAAGTAAGAGAAAATATATTTCTAGTGGTAAGAGTCTTCATGTGGTCTTTTATAATTTGCGTATGGGTATGACTCTTTTTTCTGCTGGGTTCCAAATTATTATGCCAAATGAAAGCAGTCCATCATATATTAAAAGCAAGAGATCGGATCCGATCTATTAACAACAAAACAAACTACAAATTATTCTATCATCATGCAGAACCCAAATGGGATTTTTTCTCTAGAGCGTGGTTCTCCAGAAGCCAAAACCTACGGCTGCGTTTCCCTCCGTATGGTATAGTAAACAAATCTCCATTGAGAATCCTATGTAGGAATTCACGCTTCTGTCATTATATTATTATCGCATTTGTAAAAGGTGGAGTAATAATATCTCCTCATTTGTGTTTCAATAGTATCATATGCGTGCCTATATTACTTACTAGAGTGAGTGCATATGTTTTCGGTACGACATACGTTCTTGTAAACAACGTGACTGTTTAGAGGTCGAAGAGAATCTATACCAGTGATGGTTCAATATGTGTACTGGAAATATGGCAAAATTCCCACGTGGTTTCATTCAGAAAAACAGTAATCCCGAGTAATGTACATACATTTGTGTTTTGTCAGCAAAGTTTTAAATAATAAATTGTTCATGAGCATTGCAGAGGACACACGAAATTGTAATGCTTCACATATGTCACGACTAAATATACATACGTTCAAGTATCAGAGCGAGGTGAGCTGATCCGACTTATCAAGATCAAACCCTATACTGAACAATTGTTCGATCATTATGCAAACCCCAAATGGGCGAAATCACCTACAGGGTGTGGTTCTAGGCCACGTAACTTTCGCAGTAACCAAAACACAACAGTTTGTTTTACTCTGTTTTCCTATAAATATAGACTTGTTATGTGTATAATAGCTGTGGTCCATATCGTGCAAAACGGGACATAGGTTTATTACCAAAATGCTTGGAAGCATTAACAACCACCAATAAGAAGCATATACAAACAAATGTATATTTATAGAAACAGTAATATATGTACAAGTCGTTCTGGTTGTCGCCTGTCCTTTTGAATTTGACAAACAAGTCTCAGTTCATGTAGTCGTCGGACTTGGGTTGTAGGAGGAAAATGAATATTTAAACATTTTAATGAAAGCACAATATAATTTTTCCCGTATCAAAAATGGGACTTTGAGTGTGTGTGGTACTGACTCGTTTGTTGTTCAAAAATTAGCATTCGATAAATTTTGATCCCACGCGATCCAAAATCTTTGAGAAACATTGGAAATGTGGTGAATATCGTGGCCTTACAACACCTCATATATACGTTGGGCATTTGAATTCGCTTTCACTATCAATTTCTCCCACAGCTAAACATTTTCTGGCGTACAAGGATGAAATTATGTGTTTCACACAAAACAAAGAAAACTCTTCTCGTTCATCTTGATCCCATGAGAAATGAGGTTCGGTGAAACCTTTGGTACGTTGATGACTTGTAATGTTGATGAAACATGCATATATTTACACACCTAATGACGAGAATCTGAAATACACGTTTAGATTCTTTGACATACCAGGCATATTATTTCTACACATCGTTGAAGTGAGACGAAAAGTTAAAGCAGCTTCATAAGTAGACACATAACCAACAAATAATCGAAGCAATTTGGAGAATTTAGAATGGCAGAAAGCCATGATCAAATCGAAGTGCAAGAATCCAGTGAAGGTGAAAGTGTAGTTGGATGTGGAAAATGGTATCGTTTGTGGTGGAAATGTGACAACGAAGCCGTTGTTTCGGAATTTTTAACGGAATCTTCGCTGCATGGTTTAAAATACATTGGGCAGCCCAAACGAAATGCTGTGGAACGGTAAGCTCTTAATATGCTTTTAAATCATAATTACTTCATGTTGATTAGAGTTATTTTATAGAGAGAATGTTTATTTAGATCATTTTGGATTGTGACTTTTATTGTCGGAATAATTGCGGCTGTGTTCTTGATATATGGTGTGTTCAGTCGCTATGAAGATACTCCTGTTACAATGTCATTCCAGAGCAAAGAGCAGTCTGTGGACACAATACCATTTCCGGCAGTAACATTCTGTTTCAATATGCAGGTTGAAGTTATGTCATATATAAATTTATCAGCATAGAGTTTGTTCACGGACGCATACTGTTTAATTATTTCCAGACAACTCCGTAATGTTCTTTATAATCGCAATCGGTTGTATTTTGTAGTTTACGAAGGAGAAAGTGGAGTCTTTGAACAGGTAATATTGGGTATTTAATTGTGTTAATTCATTTCAATTTTTGGTGTTACAAGCAGGCATACCTTATACGTTTTTCGTTCGGTATAAATATTGGAAATTAAACACTTTCTGTGTATATGTCGAATGTTAAATATTTATTTTGCACGTTCTGTAGACCGTTTGAATAAAAATTTAAGAGTAAAGTATGTGAACATGTGTTTTGTGGATAATAAAAGTTTCACATTCTGAGCTTTAACTTACAACGGAAGTCTGTACCCTGCAGCACAGTGATTTGGCTGATGCAGTAGTAGCTTTTGATGAAATAAAGGATACTAAAAAACTATAGATGTACACAATCAAATAGATGTAACACAATTGGTCCTGGTCCCATTCAGGCATAGTCGAACTTGATGCGTTTTGCGCTCATTTGGATGCCCAGATTTTCACGTCAATTTGTATTCTCTCCGATATTACCCCTTTAATTTACATGTGAATCAGTTGTAAAAATTATATATTAAAAATTCAGATAAACTTTATTTCATCAACGTCTAAAAATTTTAAGGTTTAGAACAAAATACTCTGATGTTCCCGAATTATTAATTGAAGACAACAACCTATTACCATACCACATAACCAACATTATTATTTAACTGATTTCAGATCCTCGCTAGAGGTATAATATTTTTCTTTTGTGCTTTAGGAGCCGAGACGGTTTCATGGAAGGAGAACCGGATTACGTCGCAATTTCAGAGAAGCTGGCACTAATTGAGTGAGTTAAAGCTTTTAGCACAGACCCTTACTGAGTAACAATAATTAAAATCGCTTTAATGTCTATTAGAAACATCCTATGTATATAATGCTATATTTATACCAAATCTCTATAAAGTCGTAGGTGCGTAGAACTTACATACATGCTCAACATTATGCATTAAATGACTTTTTTATTTTTGACGTCTTCATATTGGAATAATTTTTTTGCACAGCTACCTTGCCTGTGAGTACTTTTTAAATGATTTTAACATCACTGGAATATAATTGAAGAACAATTCACCCTAGGTGGCCGAAAATAATTACATTTCTGAATATGCTGACGCACTAAATTCAAAAAATCATCAAGTTTAACTTATATTCAGTAGTACAAAGCTTTAGTAAAAAGTTATGAATACACCAACATTATTTTGTGCAAAGTTTTCCTTAATATTCCTTATTATATTATGCGATTATTATTACTATTGAGTAGTATTAGTAGTGTTTTGGGGTTAAATCCTGCACTACATAGGGATTTATTAAAATATTTATCAGGAAATTACCTATATCGATGGCCTACTATTAAAAGGACTTATCATTTTTTGTGTCGATTCGAAAAGGATTTATCATTTTTTTGTGTCGTTGTAAGTACGTTCCTAGGAAATACAAAAGGTCTACTGTTCTTTGGTCGACAGTTTCAAAATGCCGACAGGCATTTTTAGTCAATAGGAATAAACGCCGAGTTGTTTTTTGATTCATTTGTTTTTTTTATTTCAATTAGTTTGGTTGATTTATTAAAGTAGGTGTCTACATATTGCATGTATTGATCAAAAAACCCAGTCGACATTTCTTCATATCGGCTAATGATTCATTTGTTTTTTTTTATTTCAATTAGTTTGGTTGATTTATTAAAGTAGGTGTCTACATATTGCATGTATTGATCAAAAAACCCAGTCGACATTTCTTCATATCGGCTAAAAATCCTGTCGACCAACTTTAAACAGCCAGTTGACCTTATTTTATTGGGACGTTTGGTTCTTATGAAGAAATAAGTGCATAGTGGCCTTTAATTAAGACCTTATATCAACAATTCCACTTTGTAGTAGTTCCATGATATAAGCAAACATAAAACTAAGATTAAAACTTAAATAAATTATATGTAACTTTAAATTCTTTGTAAATAGGTTAAACTTCAAATCCAATACGGAAGTATATTTTATATGAATGTACTAATTTTATAGACACATGGATGTTTCTACTTGTTTGTGTTATATACTGTTATTAAATAGGATCGATTATTACGTTACCAGATTTCGATTTGTATAATTACATAACCTGCTTTTGATTTTATGAAAGCGATTTTTATTGATAAAATTTTGGTGTTGCAGTGATATATGCGAGTCACGAAAATCATTCTTTCGTGCATACTTTGGTTCTTTCTTTTACCACAATAATGCAAGAGAAGACTACTTCTACATCAAAAATCAATCGAAATATCAACTAGAAATTATTGATCTTCTTTTAGAGGTACATTCATATTGTTTAAAAACCGTTTACTAGATAGCATTTTTTAAATTTTATTGTTCTAATATTTTCAGTTCACACCTTCTTGTGAAGATCTGATACCGTTCGTAAGGTTGGATGGAAGTAACATTTTAGAATCAAATGTTCAAATTTTTCATCCAGTTATAACTGAATACGGAAAGTGCTGCACATTTAACATGTTACCCACACCATTAATGTTAAAGCAACCGTAAGTTTGATTTTTGTTATCTTATACAACAGCCGATTGATCACGAAGCATTTTTCTTTGATACTAGGTGTTTTTTGACGCGGGTTTATGCAATTTCTTCAATCTCTGAACAAAACATTTTTGCTGCATTGTCTACAATTACAATTGTTTTTCAGAAAAATTATATTCAAAACACTGGTTCGTATATACGGTTTTAGCCAAGGATGTGTAATGAATTTGTTATAATTAGGGTTATTTGAATATCCTATTGCTGATACTTATTGATATGAAATTATAACGTAGCCAGCATTGAATAGAAAAGTCCAAATACATGTAAAAGAAACAGTCACGCCAATACCGCCCCCAACAGAAAATTCTTACACACTTAATTGATTTTTTCCCCAATTTTCTAAACATATTCTTTTTAATACTACTAGTGACATTTTGACTTAAAATATAGGAAAATGGAGATGGCAATCTGTATAAATGATTTCTGCACCCAGTATTTCATTTATTCATTTATTCAAAGGGAATCAATGCAATATCTTACGCAGTAGCGATACACGTTCTCGCTACTGAAAATGATACATGAAAAAGAAGGTAATTTAGAGTAAGGACTAACTAAATAAAACTAAAAACTAGGAAAAATGGAAGAGGTACACGCAGCCTGTAGTGGCGCTGTGAGAGGAAAGAGTACAAAATTAACTAAAAAGCTACAATTACTAACATATATTTACTACACTTTATTATTTGTTGTGTAGTATTCTTACAAGTGTGGGTATTGTTGAGCGTCTGTATCGTTCATACTTACATGCTACAAGTCTAAAGTTAAATTTGTTTTTCCCATTTCTATTTCTGCTTGGATTTTTCGTTGAACGATGCATATCCAATATGTTTTTGAAACGCTCATTTTTTAGGAGCTTACAACCAAAAGATTCAAGTAGAGATATCCACCGTTCATTTAGGTCTACTAAACCTAGTTTAACACAGGCTTCTTTATAATTGTTACTTCTTACATATTTACTTAAAATTATTGACAGAGCGCGTTTTTCTACACTTATCAGTTTTTTGCATTGAAGCACTGTGAGGCTGCTAGACCAGAGCACACTTGCATATTCTAGAACACTGCGGATATGTAAAACATACATTGTTTTGAGCTGATCATAACTGAAACCATAATATTTAAGCTTACGAAGTACATAAAGTTTACGACAGGCTTTCGTATAGATATTTTCAACATGATCACTCCAGTCACATTTGCTGTTGATCATTACACCAAGTAGTTTACATGCATTAGTTTTGGGTATTTCATTCCCATCTATTACAATTTTTGTTTTACTAAATCGTTTATCATTAGAATTGTCAATTATAATAACATTACTTTTGCTAGCATTAAGACACATTTTATTGTTTTTCATGCATGTATTTAAGTCATTTACAATTGTATTCATGTTTGGTGATACATTATAATTTATAGCTTCTGCGATGCTCATGTCATCAACAAAAGCATTCATAAGATTATTCGTTTTTTTATGTTTTTCATGGAACAATGCTAGTAGGTCATTAACAAGCACAATGAACAGCAAAATTGCCAATTTCGTTCCTTGCGGGGTCCCGTTGCTCATAGTTAGAATATTTGACAATAAATTACCATATTTCGTGCATTGAGTTCTGCTTCTGAGGAACGCCGCGACCCATTCAATATCATTTTTACATACACCAATTTTTTCAAGACATCTTAACAGTACATTATGATCTACAAGATCAAAAGCTTTTGAAAGATCTAGAAGTACAAGGATAATATAAGTGTTTGGCTTTTCAAGTGATTTGAGGATAAATTCATACAACGTTATCAGATAATGAGATGTGGATGACTTTTTAAAACCTCCAAATTGGCAAGGGTTAAGCCGATATTTGATCTGATTATATATTTTGATGTACATAAATTCTTCCATTATTTTACAGAATATATCAGTTTGGGTTATTGGTCGAAGGTTCTCAACTATAATATTGTTAATGTCTTTTGGAACAGGTGTTACATACCCTTGTTTCCATTCTTTTGGTACAACTTTTTTACGAAAACTAAAATTAATAATATGTGTATACATAGGGACTATATGTATAGCAGCAAATTTCAAAAATCTCACAGGTAGGGCTCCTGGTACATTTGATTTTTTTATGTTCAGTTTTTCAAAGCATTTCAAGACAGCCAGTTCATTTACCTGTAAACAATCATCGCTGTGACTACTTGTTTGGAATTGTAATGGTTCAAAACGATTGTTTATAGCAGTGAAGTGGTTGCTGATTTTGTTTAATGCCGAAAAATAACTCATATTTTCACTTAATGCTATTTGCTCTACTGCTGACATTTTATTCTTATTACCACACAAATTATTTACTGTAGTGTGGATTCGATTTGGGTTGGTTCTGAAACTGTTTTGCATCCTCTCATTATATTTTTGTTTGGCTAGTTTTGTTTGTTCAGAGATTTTTCTTTTGACCTCATCGTATGTAGAACTGCCTCTCACAGTAGATTTGAGAAGTCTAAAAAGTTTTACAATTGCTGGAGTAACCCAAGCTCTGTTATTTGTATATACTACTTTTTGCTTTGTTGGAAATGTAGTTTCAAAGGCATTGACAAGGATAAATTTCATAAACGAGCATTTAAAATCAATGCAGTCAGTCAGATTTGTAAAATTCGTAATACACCGTCATCCCAGCTAGGGTCAAAAGTCTCAAAAATGCAGCAAAGGTTGGGATGCTCAACCAAGAAAATGTAAAATTGCAATTTTCCTTGTTTATCCTATTTATTTGTATATACTACTTTTTGCTTTGTTGGAAATGTAGTTTCAAAGGCATTGACAAGGATAAATTTCATAAACGAGCATTTAAAATCAATGCAGTCAGATTTATAGAAGGGATCCCAATTTGCATTTTCCACTAATGTGGCGAAATCATACAGGTTATCCTTTGTATAATCTCTGAAATTAATTGTCTTCTTTGAGTGAGATTCTGCTTTTACTTTTTTAACTGCTTTTATCTCTATACATACATGGTATTGGTTACCATTTTTTAACGGTGGTGTACCAGTAGGTGTTTCATACATTGAACTAATGTTAGTAAAGATGAGGTCAAGCATAGTAGAACTGTTTCTACTATGATCAATGTAAGTGGGAAAGCCGACAGTTTGTTTCAAGTTTGAGCTTTTTGCATATGCATTTGCATATTTCCATCTATTAAAATCACCTACAATAATGAAACCTGGGCTGGCATATTTGCTTAAAATGTTTTCTTGTGCATGACTCAAACATTTATACAATTCATACTGGACCTTATTTGTGCTGCTTGGTGGAATATAAACACAGGCTATGGCTATCACAGATATTTTTCTAGGCATATATGTAGGTCTTACAATTATCCATGTTACTTCAAAATCACTTGAATTATTGAAAACAAAATTGTTAAACCGGGTACATTGTAAGCCGTTTCTAACATAAAGTGCCGTACCACCACCAGTTTTGGATTTGCGTTTAGTTTCATACGCAGTGAAATTATGCAAATTTATGTTTTTGTTCTCGCTTGCCCAGGTTTCAGTAATCGCCAATACATCAAACGAGAGACTTAAGGCTAATAGAGTATCTAATTTCTCATCGTTCAGAGAGCATGCATTAGTATACAAAATGTTCGGAAAGTTATAATTATTCATAACCGATATAATGCTTGTGCTTTGTCTTACATTACTCTTCTTTCCTCCCCTTCTTCCTCTTTTTCTTTTTCTAATTCGTAAACCTATGTTGTTCCAATTTGTGTTCAGATTCAATGTTTGGGAGAGTTATCTTGACGATGCTGATGGAACCGGATGGGTACAGCGTCACTGACTTGCTTAATGTAGGATTGCAGTTTGGGGTTGATGACCTTCCCAGATAATGCTTCAAGTTGTTTTCGGAGTAAAGATGCGTTGTCGGAAAAGTTGGCTGCAATACTGGTGATGATGTTGATGTCGGGACATCCTTCGATGAGAAGTTGAAGTAATTTGGAATTTTTTAGATGCCCATTTCCTATCATTAGTTTGTTCCAATCCCGATATGATTCGCGAATTTCAGCTTCATTGATTTGGTGATGTAATCGGGGGGTTTTGGGCTGATTTGTCGGGCTTGCATTTGGCGTTGAATTAACATTTCTTTGCGTTTTGACTCCTCCCCTTGGCCGTACTTCACACCATTCATTTCCGTCATTTAATTTTGAATATTCATCAGTGGATTCATCCACCTCACTTGCCGGTTGCATTGGTTTCACTTTTTTAGCACTAGAATTGACTCTTTTGATTGTTTTTCTATTCAAAGGGTTGAGGATTTCTGGGAATTCGGCTTCATTTTGGGGGCAAAGTTTGATCTCGTGACCCCGTTCACCACACTTATAGCATTTCTTTGCACCATGCTCAATCTTAACTTTAATGATATCAGAAACGAAATCAATTTTTGCATATTGTGGTAGTTCGGCGTTGTCATTGAGCACCATTTTTAGCATTAACGTGTGAGAGACAACATGCGAAAAACCTTCAGGTACATCTTTCAAGGGTAATCTTGTTGGTTTCACTTTCATTTGGCCATAGTTTGACAGGAAGTTAGTGAGCGGTGAAATGTCGTCGAGTAGGGGCACCCCTTTTATAAAAACAGTTTTGAGGGCTGGAGCATACTTATGTATCACTATTTCAATTCCTTTTATAGTGACTTTTTCATTGTCAATCACTTTCTCACAGGTTTCACTATCAGAGAAAAACACACCATAATTGTTTCCTGCAATTTTACCAAAGGATTTTACAGACTTTGGTTCAACAAGTGTTGACAATACTGTTAAGTAGTCACTGATCTTGAGTTCACTGAAGGACTTTAAAACTATTCCATGTAGTTCAGGTTTTTCGTTGGATGCCATAATGCAGGAAAATATGTTAGCTGGCCTGAGCCAGAAACATACTATGCTAAAACAGTATAATCTGTGTAAGCAAATTACATTTGCATACGACCAATGTCCTATCTGAGGAAGGGAAATAAACGTACCGTTCTCTCTCACTGCCAGAGACAGAGTGAACGATTGTATAAAGAATATTAACACCAAGAATTTTAATGAAGCACCAAGTGTATCCAGAAACTAAAGGATTAGCACTTTTTAAACGCTACTGAAAATTCCTTTCGATAAATCATTTATTTATTCGGGCTTGAAGTTACGTGATTTACAATTACAATGCAAATATTACAATGTGGCATTTAAAGACTCAAAAAACATTAATCAATTCTAGTAAGATGCAGTATATTTGAGCAACTTAATCAGAAATAAACTCTTCTTTCCTTAAAAACATACTTTATTTCTAAAAGAGTAATTCTTATGGCAACCGCTCGGTTAGATTAGAAAGTTCTTCTAATTCAAACCATAATTTTGAAGAAGCCGCTGCTATAGCAAAAACGTTTTCTTTTAGGTCAGCTGCCAATGAGAATGAGGGGGACATATTTAGCAACCCAGTTTTGGGAACCAAGAGCAAGCAGTGGTGGCTGCAGAGAGATATTGATGATTGGCAGAAATGGAGTTACGAAAAAGGTTTCATAATATCCCCAGATAGCTACAAAACCAGAATTTCGTGGGAGAATGGGAAGATATCACGTCCTTATAGAAACGAACGGCTCGGATACAGTTTCGGTTTGTCTGTCGTCATCAATGCATGTAATGAATACGCTTAAATATATATTAGTATATCCTATATATATTTTATACGTTTACAAATTCAATGTAATTGCGTTGAATTGATTTTCCTAGGTCTCAAATTTAGAATTTATTAAATCTATTTATCAAATTTATTAGTAAATTTGAATTTTCAACAAGGAGATTTTGATAGGTCAGTGACACGAGTCACTGAGCAGAGTTCCCCTGAACACATGCTTTTAAATACAAAATTCCTCGTTTACCACGAATTTCATTTACATTTCTCGTTATACCAAATCAGACGCGCTAGTAGTGTTCTTTGTCGGTTTTAAATCATTCAAATCGTTTGTCCTAAAACATTCAAAACCCGTTATTCTGTGCTGTGTGTCGACGCTTCGCCACTTGTTTAATATATTGAGCTGAGGGATAGGTTTGCAAGTAATAATCCTAAGTTGCAACCTACTGTTGATTGCAGTTGAACCTTATTGTGAAGAATTCACATTTCATGGAACAACATTCATGCTACATAATCCAGTGGACACTCCTAGGGTCAGTCAATTTCCATCAGTAATTGGATCAAGGGAAGAAGTGTTTATTAAAATTCATCCTGATATTACCTTAGCCGATCCCG
>JAANSM010001015.1:0-21356 GCA_036850725.1 Orchesella villosa | reverse complement strand
GTCCCACACGCTCGCCATTAAAGAGGTAATGAAGGAAAAACACTTTGTCTAAAATATTCCTATTAAGTATAGTATAAACCATATATTATAATTACATGTACGTATGTGCTGCTTCAATTTTCGTTTGCATCTCTGGAACTTTTTTTCCTCTCAAAGGAATAATGGAGATTAGTGTTAGCAATAGCAATATCATTATGCAAAAGATAAAAAGTATGTATGCCAGTTTCATGTAAATTTGCTACACCTGTGCCTTCAACTTCTTGACATATGGTATCCTATTTATCTTAATATATGTAATTTGATGCATGCAAATTTTCCCCAAAGAGATGCAATATCGGTCGTAATGGTTTTCTATGCATTTTTTATGTTGGTTGATGCTTTCTATGATGCTCATCTCTAATTTCAGTACATTGCTTATACTAATAATATGTAGATTGCTATATTTTGGGAGGTAAAAAGCAGATAAAATGGAGGAAAACTCTACTAATAACATACATGTTTCAATATTTCTTGTTCATGCTGCTTTGTAAAAACAACGGCTGATTCTTGATCCTGTGTACTGTGGATTTCATTCATACGAAAAATTCATACATTATCTTCTTCAACCTACATTTACCTTTACTATCATGGAAATACATTGTGGTGCTTCTTTGTGCCTTGTTCATAATGGGTGCTTTCCCGTCCTTGCGGTTTCGAAATGATGATATCTGGGTGAAGGGTAAAACTACACCTGAGCACAAGACCCATTCTATGGGAGTCTACTTGTGCCAGGATTTTAAGTCAACGGCTACATCGAAAGATACTGTAAGTTTGCATTTGGCTTTGTACTACTTTTACTAAATCGTGAAATGGGGAATGTGGAAAAGGGAATTGGCTAGTTTTAGAATGCCTACGAAAAAAGCAGAATGTCTTATATGCTGGCGTTATTACTTATGCAGAGTATGAGTTTTTGCAATAAAGGGAAACTTCGCAAATAATATATGAGATAAAGTGAAAGTTTTCACGAAGTTATGAAAAGTGGTCTTAATTTCGACTTGTTTGAATTGGTGCTTGCAGCTTCTAGTCCTTTGGCAATGGTTACCCGTTAGAATCACCATGTATCAACCCGTGCTACTTTACACAAGCGAGGAACATGGTTGCTCGTTGACTACGTTTTTCAATCGTGTTGAAAACCATGAGCCCACATTACTTATTATCAAAACTACCACTGATGAGGTAACTTTTCCATATTATTTCTTATAAAATCCCGTAATGGCAGTAGCAATGAGTAATACAAAGGATCATGCGGAAAACGATGTTTTCGTTCCACTAAGTTTTAATGTAAATCTTTGTCATAATATTTATGTAGGTATTTGGGGCATATTGCTCTGCCATGTGGGCAGTTCGGAATCAAAAGGACGAACGTGGAGAGCGACAACGTTATTTTGGTACTGGAGAAACATTCCTTTTCACACTTTGCCCGGCAAAAAAACAGTACCCTTGGGTAGGTATCAAACCCCCGGTGGATAACTCAGACGGGGAAGGGGAAAATGAGGAAGATTCGCCAAATCAGAACAATTCCAGAAGCCGACATCGTGGCGATGAACTTTTTATGCATGCAGATACCCACATGATCTGCATTGGTGGAGGGTAAGTCAGATTTTTTAAAGAACGTTTGAATAAAAAATCGTTTCAATTTTTTTATAAATTATAAAATATTTTCTTTACGTTTCAGCCAAGGTCATGGAATTTGTCTCGATGAAGATCTTCGGTTTGGAAAGACTGAGTCTTGTCTCACCTTCAACAATCCTCCACTCTGCGAGTCAAAGGATTTCGAAGTGAGAGTTTTGGAAGTGATTGGATTCACCGGAATGTAAAGAACTTGTCTTGTCACATACCGGCTACATTGAAAACACCATAATTTAGAGCCTTTTTGATTTACTAGGTTGATAATGTTATAACTCAAGTTTTCATTTTTAAGTTTTGAATGTTTTCTTTGGATGTTTCCGTCAAGTATTTTGTCGTTCATATTTATACTTATACATTATAATATGCATGAGTTGTTGTTCAATCTCATTCCTTTTTTTGGGTTAGTTGTTGATTATTTTATGTTGTTGGAGACTGCGATAAGAGGTAGTGTACGTGTAAAAGGTGTAGTCAGATTTTCAGTAAGTATCGAAATGAATGTACATATTTATATCGCTCCAGTACAATACTTAAGTTTGAGTTTGCTTTGTTTTACGTTAGATAGAGGCAAGGCTTAATGCGGTAAGATGACGCATTTAAAAAGCATTTTCTAAAACCGAATCGAATGATGATGATATACCAGTTAAAATATCGTAGTCTTTCTCTCAACGATTTAGTAATATGTCAAGTAACCTGAGTCATTTATTTTGAATAGTAAAGCATTTTAATTGCACATTGTGTAATATAGATAGAACTCCGCTAGCTGTAAGTGTAACTTATTCATATAGAATAGATACAATATAGATAATTGTCTATACATTTATCAAAAGTCTATTCAAACTACAAAAAAAAGTTGCCTGTCTACAAACAATTAAGAAAAAAATCAATATCCCACTAAAGGACATACTTGGCTCAGTTGTGATATACTTACATAGCAAAATATAACTCTTGTAAAAGTGTATATTTAGTACGCGTGCATACCAATAATTATGTAATATATATCGTTTTCCACAATTTAAAAAGTCATATCCAGCTTAGCTTGTAATGATGCTGAAGAATCTAATCGAACAATCACACAATCTCAATACAAGGAACCTCGTCAGCTTTCACCATATTTTGTGTATATTAAACTAGAATTTTCGGGAAGAAAAGAGAAAAACACGTAGTCAGAAAGTAGATCCACTCTTTCAGCAAATATAAGAAGGAATCGTAAAGTAAACTTTTATAGTCTCATTCGAAATAAGGGATAGTCGATAGAGGCAGCAGTAGCATAAGAGATCAATTTATGTTCAGAACAATAAAAAAAATATTGTATAAATTAATGTTAAGCATTATAAAAACGCTACTTAGACTATAGAACGCATATATTAAAGTACATAATGTACACGAAGAAAGTCAGCAAAATACTTAGAGACGATGATCAACACGAAAGTATAACACTCAAAACATGATTGCTTTAAAAAATCTGCCCCGTTTTAGATAGACTGATGATGTATCCTCTATAAATTATTGTAAAAGATAGTCTCCGTGTGTGTACCTTCATAATACAATACAAATATACAGTGTAGTAGAAGTAGATACTTATATTACCGTATAAAAAAAGAAATTTGAACGATATATAGTGTAAACTGTATCCTCTGTGTATCCTTTAATTACATGGATTATGTTCTGCTAAACCTAATTCGTATGATGATGCGTTGAGCAGCGTGGCGTGATGATATCTTTCTTTTATATAATGCATAACAAGTTTTGGAGGAAGTAAAATCTCACTCAAATGAAAGGGAAAGCAATGTAAAGGATCAAGTGGTGGACTGCGAAATTATATATGTTAAAATGTATTTTGAAGTTTTGAAGATGTTCATACACTTTGCATGTAAAATCCAATTACTATCACGAACTGATACTGATTGCATAATTTCTGGAGAGGCAGAGGCAGAGGACCACATTGAAGTTAAAGAATAGATACATTATCATCTTCTCTATAACTAACACTATAGATAAAACAATTTAACCAACAATTGGTTCTAAGACTGGCAGTAGCTTTCTATAAAAGATGGGTTTTAATTTGATCAAAAAGATGTATGCATTGAAAGGATTTGAATCCTCATTCATCACGATCATCATCGTATTTTACGGATAATCGAAATTCGTAGCAGTTTGAATTTTAGTCAGCAGCAAACCAATGTGTTCAGCAACAGCCAAGTAAAGAAGCAGAAGCAGGAGGAGAAATTTGGGAAATCGTAGTAAAGAAAGTAGTGCACAATAACTAATCTATATAATATGATATGATATAAGTAGTAGAAGATGAGTAGAGTTTTAGGAGTTTAGATTCCGTGAAAATAATAATACAACGCAGAGCAACAAGGTAAATGCCTTCACCATAATACAAATTATTAGTCACCATATTAAACCTAGCGTGAACATGAACAAATATACCAACTAATTTTTAACAACTAAATAACCATTAATACCATTGATGTGAACAAAATATAGAGAAAAGAATATTATGAACATGAACAAATATACCAACTAATTTTTAACAACTAAATAACCATTAATACCATTGATGTGAACAAAATATAGAGAAAAGTATATTATTCTTTATTGATATACTCGTTGAGTTTAAGCTGAAGTTGTTGATGTATGTGCATATATATAGATATGTACTCTATTATGTGTTAAATGCGTTTAATACTACTCTATTTTCGAAGCTTGACATCATATCTCTAAAACATTGTGTATCAATCAAAAGCAAAAGCTTAGTCCCATTGCATAAGGGGGATATTAATACTTGATATTATTCTCCAGACGCGCACGTAGTTTACGTTTACATACTTCAAGAAAAGATCTGTTTTGCTTACGTAACAATTCGCTGAATTAACATGTGAAATAAAATGAATATTAAAATTGAAATTAACACAAAATATTGATTGACCATTTGACTAAAACCAATCATTAGCACATACTTTTAATGGTTTTCAGTTCTACATAATTTGGTTTTATGTTGTGATCTCCCGGATAATCACTTTCATCATATGTATGGGTCTTTTGTTAAAAAATTGCCTTGTATACACCAAGTGACATATAATGCTGTGTCAGGAGAATTGCCAGAAGAATCCAATCCTTTGACTCAATGACGAAGATGATAATATTATGGGACTATACAGTACATTGACTCCGGATGGATGATACAATTGAATTGAATTGAGAGGCAGCAAATGTGACTAAAAATGCAAGCAATTCACTTCTAATCCATTATCCCGTGCGAGGAAGTAAAATATTAGTATAAAAAAGTTAAATCAGAACCAGACATGAAGTCAATAAATGTAACCAGTCCAGTACCCGTCGATGGGCATGAATGAAGGAGATACATTTATCTCAGGCATAACTCTTTTAGGCACATCGACTGTTGGGTTGACTTTTCACGCAAAGTAGCTGACGCACATGACACTTTATATTACGTAGCTGAATGATAATGGAGCAAGTAATACCTTTACAAGTTTGTCTGTCTGTCTAACAGTCAACGCTCTCTTCACAGCGGCTTACAATATTAGTCATGCAAATTTTCAAGAAATGCAAATTAGTTTGAAATTTAAATACAATTTCCATGACCTAAAACTGAACCAGATTAATTACACTGGACAGGGTTTCGTAAACCACATTTATTTGACGTCGAAAGATAAGTGCCCGGGTTAATTTGCAGATCCGAGTTTGCACATCTGCATCTCTGTGGAATCGAATGGGATACACGATTTAGCGTAGCTTTAACTATATTGCTATAATTACTGTGGTAGAAATATAAATATGAACATTCATATTTTAAATAATTCGACACAGCTACTTGTAGTTTATCAGTTTAAAACGTAGTTTATTGATTGACTATGATTTAATGTAAAAGTATCCAATTGCCCCTCTCAGTATACCATTCTTGATATACCAAGTGCTCCAGAAAACCTAAAAAGTGTTTTCATTGACTTTGAGTGATTGTTGAATTTGTTGATGAATCAAAGTGAAGCTAAAATATTGGATGCTTTGCTAAATGTAAAGCTATAAGTACGTTGTTGTACTCCCTGCACTCATGTCATGTATTGGATTGGCATTTGATCAATGAAGAAGCATCAATACATAAGAAAAACGAGGTCAAAGGATACATTATACTACCACCACCACCATCGCACAAGAAAAGAAGTACACAATGCGAAGCAAAGTATATAAAAAATGTTACGTTCGCGTTGAATCTTCATCTCCACTGCTGGACATCTTCCTCTATGAATGAACGCTGTCGTCATCATCGTGGCCACAGCATATTTGTAGGTAAATAACAAGTTGGATAGAGAATCGCTTTGCCTGTCGCGTTATAAACAACCTCATTTTTCACACAACATTTCTCTCAGGAAAGGTAGGCTTACTATTCCACACGCAAGTTAAACACATTTGCTTTAGGACGGGAAGGTAAACTACGCACGCATTATTATGTCAAGCCGTTTGCGTTTCTGACCCACTGACTGACCAGTGACCATGCATATATTTTCTGAGTTTCATATCATATCATTTTGATGGTCATTTGATCTGCTCATCTATCTAATCTGTAATCCATCATCAATCACTTGTGTAAGGAAGTATTCACTCAGTCCATATGCATATATTTTCTGAGTTTCATATCATATCATTTTGATGGTCATTTGATCTGCTCATCTATCTAATCTGTAATCCATCATCAATCACTTGTGTAAGGAAGTATTCACTCAGCTTTTTCCTTCTTGGAGGAGTTAACCGTGACCTGATATTCACAGTCAGAATCAGAATTGATACATTCTCCATTCGCACTGGACATTACAATTCGACAAAAGCTCATTTCTCAAATTGAATTGACACGAACACTTAATATAGTATAATTTAGATAGTATAGTAATCTTAGTCTGGCCGAGTCAAGTTGACATTGACACCTGAAATGCTTCCTTGTAAGCTAAATTCGATCCTTTAAACTGCAGGCAGAGATTTTAGCCCTTAAGAGAAATGCATCTATGGCCTTGCACCTGCATACAGCATATGAATACCAATATTATTTTATATTTATAGGTATCACTTGTATGAAAAGTAGTCGTGTCAAAACTGTGCTTTCATGCGGAGATAGTGGCGTCAAATCTGATTTGCCTATAAATGAGCTCGGAAAAATTGTCAAAGATGAGAATCTCTCAACTGCAATTTTTGTATGGCTGGTTTGTTTTGTACAAACTCTGTACAAAGATGTTTATGTTTGAGATGCAGATGAAGGTAGCGTTATAAAGTCATCTCAACTTTCCGGATCATGTAGGTACGCAAGCAAATGCCTTAAATTGGTTTCTCTCGTAGGCTTTATACAAGGAACCACCCTTTTACTCTTGTTCGTTATACAGATAAATGTTGTTGTATTCTCTGTCTTCTGCATTAATGTCAATGAACGAGTAGAATTAAAGTGCATACAAAAAGAGAAGATGCATGCATACTAAAAAGGGGGTTTCATCAACTTTACTTCTAAAACAAATGCGTCGGCTATTTGCTTCAAGCTATTCTGTTTCCTTATATTGTATATATTATTATTCATCAACAAATCGTGTCACTCATTAAATGCTTCATGGCGTTTTTATTAAAAGTTAAGTAAACGTTTTTGGACATTGCATGGTCTTTTATGCACTTGCCTTGTTTTCTCCGACACAAACATAGAAACATTGAGCTTTTCTACAGAATGTTTGTATAAACAAAGTCACGTAATACAGTGCAATTAGTATGATACTTTAAGGGAGTGTCTTTTTATAGGAAATATTATATATGCTTTGCATTAGGGGATTTCATCTTGACATGTTGACACAAAACTTGTGGTTGTGTTGTAAACATGAATGATCAAGAAAATGAGTAAAACTTACCTATACGGTATTTTGAAACGTTGTAGCATAAGGTAACATGGTTAGATTAGGGTTGGTTAGAGTAGAATAACATGGGTAAGATGCTACAACACTAAAAACCCGAATAGGTAAGTTCAAACAAAAAAGATTGACAAGTGCAACACATTCAACATTAAGTATTGAGCACCTGAGCGTGTTATTTAAGACAGACACGAATAAACAAGATACCGACTGCCGACTATAGGCACTTCTTAAATTGTCTATAGTTAAAAAAGTGATTCTTGAAGTTAAAGAAAGTATTGACATTATTAGCAAAAATCTTATTTGGAATTGCTTTTTATAAAAATGACGTGCAAAGGTATAGTATGGAAAGTTAGTTTTAATGAATGCTTATGAAGATGGCTAAAAATGTTATTTACAGCGTAAAATTGGAAAAGGCTGACCAGAATCAATTACCAAATGTGCTTTTATCCCTACATAATTATTAGTTATATTATTAGTGAGTTATATAATGTATAAAATGGATACACCAATCTTGCGACGCCATAAACCGTTTGTGTTTAACACATACTGACATACCCCCATCACTAGGTAATGTCCCATATATCCCCAATTTACCAGCATCATATTATAATGATTCTTATCTAGAAATGGCTCAATTCCTGACTTCACACTGACAACCTGGCCCATTACCTTTTATACATACTTTTCTAAAGTAGACAAACAGTCATGCCTTCAACATCTCTCGGTTGAATCTATTTGAGGCGGCCTATGGGCCTATGTTTAGTCAAGAAACAAATTCATTAAGTCTTCATTTTGAATCCAGTCACCAGTAATTGAGACTTGTCTCGCTTAATTAGTTTTTCAACAAGCGAGGGCTATCAAAGTTCCAGTAATTTATTGCAGTGTGGTCCAGCCAGACGAGTTCTTTGTTTGAGACTGGAACGTTAGAAGCTAAACTGGTAGGCAAGAATAGACAAACTTTTTCAAGGGTAATAAAGACTTTGGATAAGATTGAAATAATTAGGACAGCAATATCAGAGAATTAGTTACACATCATTAGATATCTATTTTAAGTAATGAATGAAATGAAAGCATCTCAAATGCGTATAGATCCATTGGACAAATATAGTTCAGTAGAACAAAATACTAAAAATATAAGCTGTATGTACAATTCCTTAATTAATTTTATTCGTCAATACAAACAATTTTGTTTGAATCATGGGAAGGATTTGTTCGCAATTATTCTCAGAACAAAATATCCACATCCAGATTACAGACTATAGGCATTAAATCCTGAAGAAATGTACAATACTCACCAAAGTAATACTGTATCACAATCAGCCAAAACGACACTAGATCACACTATTTTTACGTCGCGATATGGAGTGTCCATGTCATCATCATCATGGTTTAAGCTAATGTATCTACGTTCCATATAGGGCTGGTAGGTCCATGTGTCCAGCCAATTTGATAATGAATTCCTGAAGTGGACGAAAACGTCCTCAGTATCATCCACATATTATATGTAACCCAAGACGTATATCCTGAATGACTGTTCTGTTTATATTTTTTCATATTTATCATTCCCATACAACACTCTCGCCTCGACTCCAGTACTCCGGTCCAGTCCACTTGTGGAATGAAAATGCCACGCATATAGGACCCAATCGTTTTAAGAATGGATGAACAAGATGAAAATCAGATTCTTATATACTATTTTCACAATATTATGTACATACAGACAAAAGGAGCTATAAATATATAAGGGAAGATGAGATGAGAAGAAGGAAGAGAAAAAATTGAGACGAAGAAAAATAAGCTTTCCTATACGAACTTGTCACAGCCGAGTAAAAACCACATTTTACATGCTTACTTACATGTTAGCTCTTACTGGAACAACCACTACAACTACAAGATGAAATCGTTAATAGTGAGAAAACGGAATCCTTAAAATGTATGAACCTATTATGTAAAACCATGCAAGATTTAGGGAAGTAAAAGAGATGAGAATCATACATATAAAAATGTCTTGCCAGACTGATATTTTAGTTGTGCATAAGAATATATACCAGAGTATTAAAAGTTATATATATGTACCTCTTTCCTTAAGACGAAATCCATCCAGGCAAGTCGCAATGCATTTGTAATAATAAGATTGTTGAATGGGATGGAATAAGCAAGAAGCAAAGCGACTATTAACATTAACACACAAGATGATCCTTTCCGAACTCTCATCTCTGCTCTTTACACACGAGAATAATGGTAGAAAGGAAGAGAGAGAGAGAGAGAATAAGAGATTCTTCGAGGAAAGAAATGAGAGACTTGCCTGCTTCATCTTAAGACTTTTTTCAAGCTTGTCTTTTTCAGTCAGTCAGTGGGACTGAAGACTTGAGCCGGCTCACATCAACACATCAGCTCAAAACAAATCAACACACACACACAAGCATGTTGTACCAAAGGTAGCCAAGTCAGGCTTCATCTCATCCCCTTTGAGTTGTGGATTGTGTGTGTGAGCCAAACAAACAATACAAAACGTCATCTTCATCTTCCGCAATAGAAGTGAGTGCTATTTCTAATTAATTTATATTAAAGTGCATCATATATTTATTATGACTGGATAAAAGGCTGTTGAAGAACTGAATCCTTAACAAATACATTAATAGACATTCTCAGTTTCTGGAAAAAAATCTGACTTTTGATGGAACAAGTTACAATGGAAGTTCAACAAACAGTTCCTGGCTAGCATTTTCTGAGTCCTCTGGACACATGCATTTTCTCTTTGTTGGACTTGGGCTGTTGGTGTAGTATAGTGTGTGCGTGAAGTTTTTTCTTGTGGTATATATTTAGGCACGTAAAGCAGCACAAGGCGAGTGAGCAAGCGACCAACGTATTTTTTCATGGAAATCTGGGACTGTGGTCGTGTTGATGGTTGATGGTGGTGGTGATGTTGTTTTGTGAATGAATGATTTTCTACACCCCCGACAAATGAATGGGATATATTAAGGAAGTTTTTAAGTGATAAAACCACAACATAATATATAAATATACATATGCATGAAATTGTTGTTTAAATGAGCTTAAAACACACACCCCTGCACATTAGGGGCTGCGAACGATTTCCGTCTTTGTAGAATTTTCTAGTCTGTGTCTGCTGGAGGCAAAAAAGTATTTCATCTTCATCATACATATGCTCATCGCTCCGATTCTAATTCGTGATATAACGCGATCTAACAATAAGGCTAAATTAAACCATCATCTCAAATGACATCAATGTCATCATGAAGCCTTTAAGTAACTTTTTAAATTGTGATACTAATGGTATTCCACATATCAAAGTCAGGTGGAAAACCAAACTATCTTTGGACATTCTATGGCACTGGTAAGAACATAAAAAACATGAAGCTTTCATTGAAATATTGTTGTAGACTTTGTAGATGATGATAATATCTTCGTGCATTGTTGATGTTATATGAGCTATATGCTGTTGATGCAATCAAATGAATTAAGCTTGTCAACTCCTCCCTCAAAAATGTCTCCTGTCCTCATAATGATATCTCCACAATTTCCACATTATGTTAACCGTGATGTGATAAAAAAAGTAAAAGTGTTTGAGCAGAGATAAGCTTCACATGCAGAAAAAGAATCCCTGAAATGATCCTCGTCACATCTTCATCATCATCATCCAATTTGAACTGTTCAGATTTTCTGATGTCTGTTTAATAGAGTTCACTAGTCCAGTCAAGTCGCCAAGAAATTAATATGGCAATATTTGTTATTGATGAAGGATACATACACATAAGATCAAGAAAATTAGGTCAATAATAATCCTTCACCAGTTGGTTAGTTGAGTTTTGTCTCATTTATTATTGCATGCTGTTCATCAAGGGTCAAAAGTGTATCAGTGGCAGTCATTTGCAGAAAAGTTAAGATTGAATGAAACTTTGGCAAAATGAGAAAAAAATGAAGGAGAAAGAGACACCCAGTTTATTTAATCCTTTTTTACAGAAAAAATTTTCCTATTCTATTTCAACGTTTTCTCGAAAAATTATCATCTTTTTATTTTCTCGCAAATGACAAAGTTAAACCACACACAACACACAGCTTAATGTACATAAGTTGGTGAGCATGCTTGAGATTTTTGCTACCATTGCAATAATTCCTTTGGGGCTTGTGTTCAATCAATTTATTTTTCCACATAAAAATAGTCGATAGTTAGAGAGCACAAAAAATGCATTCCAGCGAAAGACTGTAGACGTATATACAAACAATTTTTTTACGCATATTGAAACTTTGGCAAAATGAGAAAAAAATGAAGGAGAAAGAGACACCCAGTTTATTTAATCCTTTTTTACAGAAAAAATTTTCCTATTCTATTTCAACGTTTTCTCGAAAAATTATCATTTTCTTTCCTCGCGAATGACAAAGTTAAACCACACAGCTTTAATGTACATAAGTTGATGAGTACGCTTGAGATTTTTGCTACCATTGCAATAATTTCTTAGGGCTTGTGTTCAATCAATTTATTTTTCCACATAAAAATAGTCGATAGTTAGAGAGCACAAAAAATGCATTCCAGCGAAAGACTGTAGACGTATATACAAACAATTTTTTACGCATATAAGCAAGCAAAATTCTTTGGCACTGAAGCAATCTATATATATATATGACATGCTATAAGACAATGTAAGCTCGTGATAATAGTGTTAAGGAAGATGGCAGGCAGGAACTGATACTTCCTTTAATTTTTTCTAGTGATGACAACGCTTACGCTCCTCATCATATCGTATCGTATTGAAATGGAAAAGAGCCCAATCTCCAAACAACTCAAGCCAATAACACATTCTGTATTTCAACAGAAAGCTGGCAAATTTTGTCATTTTTATTGACGCTAAATGTCCAGGCTCCACTCAGCCTAGGATTTCAATTTACAACTGATTATGCCTCTGCATAAATAAAAGTCTGAATTGAAAATGCATTCTCATGCATCGTGTGCACACACGTACTTATGTATACAATATTCCAGTCATCATGAAATAATATACAAAAATCTTCTTCCTCTCTCCGAACGAAATCTAAATGCAGAAGTTGTAAAATGTTACGGAGATGAGATATATATAATAACATGAAAACCTTCTTTGAGAGGTGGATGTGGATAACTGGAAGGTGGAGGATATGCAGGCCAGGCAGAGCCGTGAAATATTATTATTTGTTGAAACTGTTAACATAACATAAAGCCAAGTTTGAAAATTCTTGAGACCCCGGTTTTTACAAGGAATCAGTGTAAACTGCACATTTTACCTTTAAAGAACATAAAACACGAGTCTGTTTCACATGCTGAGAAGCAGATTCTTGCTGCCTAAGTGAGCAGTAATCATAATAGGCGAGAGTGAGAGAGAGAGAAAGATCACATCTGGGTCGGGTGCGAAGTAGAAGTCATTTTTCGAAGGAAAGCTATTAAATCATTCTTCTCCTCGCGTACATTTTGCTCTCGTTCCTTTCCTTTTGACTGGATCCACGTTCCTTTTTTAATTCCTATTCCTAAACATTCTATTTTTCGTGCTGGTTTTAGGTACAGCAAAACAGCACCTTCCAATAGGATGTAATAATAATATCTTGTGTAATGATTGTTGGATATATTTTTTTCAGCTGGTAGTAGAAGTCATGATTAACATCATGTTCCTTCTAGCTCTGCATGCCTTTCCCTTGCACGCAACATTGCACCAGAATTTTAAAATTGTAAACATTTGTAGACTCTAAAAAAACTCTTTAAATGAAATGCAGAAGCTTATGCTTATGACATGCTCCCGTTCTTAAATGAAATAGCTGAAATCACCTTCATTTCCTCAATGATCCTTATACGTATATAATTCCAGAATAGAATGCGTTACATATCAGAAAATGCATCGATGCCTTTTCCTGGAGAGCTCTGCGCTTCCCTTTCTAAATAGGAAACCCATATATATCCCACCTTCAACCGTACACACCGGTATCATATAATGAAACATCCCACAAAAACATTTTCCCTACTCAATTCCTCTTTCCATAAAGTAACCCATCCTTATCATTATTACATTTCTGCGGCTAAAAAAGTGTCCTGATAACTTAATTCATTGCCCTCGCACGAAACATGGACAACCACAAAAAGGATTGTAGACTATGTCGATATGTATATAATCGCAAACCCATTATAACACCGTGTTTAACTCATGTCTTGTATTCTTTTTCCAGGCTAGCGGCGTGTATCCTGATTCAAGCAATTGCCTATGCGGTAAGTCTCTGTCTCAAAAAGAAAAAAGATACAGAATTTGTTCTTTTTTATACAAAAAAAAACATAAGAATGAGCGCACAGTGAGTGATCCATCACTCTTAATTCGGAATTAAAAGCTTTTCTACCGCACATTACGCACCGTTGAGAAATCCCACAAACAAAGGATCTAAGAAGAGTATCTATTTTGTTAGTAAAATCGTGTGTTATAAAGCTCGATCAAAAGTATATGTACAGCACAAAAAGCTCGCTCGCAACAGCTCCAGCACATGTAACTTGTTAAAAACGCACCATCACATCACTGTACTGCGTAGACCTAGACAATAACACATTTTATATACGAAGGGAGCATGGAACTCGGCCGAGACTGGATGTTAATGTAGTATAAAATTTATGGCAACTGATTATGTGGTTTCACACACCCAAAACCGATTTTAAAGTTGTGATATGCATGTTTGTGCATACTTTTCTGGAATTTAAGCACATACTTATGTGGTTTATTCTTATAAAGAAGTGCAATATGAATGCACACATATGATTTTCATCGTTTCTATCATCATCATCATCAGTATCAACATCATCGTATCAATTATTATAGCTATACGGCTTGTTACGTATTCCCAAGAACACATAAAACTTTGTCGTGAACATGGACCCCATCTCGCTCTTTTACTACTTTTGTGACTAGACGCGAGAGGAATGATACGATACACGATACAAGCTCACGCGGTTGCATGCATATTATTATTATACTTATTCGTATTCTTAAAAAAAGATTTACTGGAACATGATTCAGAGAAAATGATATTGAGGATTTTTAGTAGACTTTTCTGTCTAAATAGCAATACTTGCGTCTCATATCGTGCTGCTATTTACCTACCAAAACTTCTTTAAGTTTACCATTAGTTCTTTTCCTCTGGAGTTTTCTATACCAAAAATCTGACTCTCTTTTCAATTCTCATTAAAATATTTGAAGTTCATAGCCTTCAAAACATGTAAGGACCAAAACAAGTCACTTGTCGATGTACTTACATTTCGGTTAAGGTTGCTCCATAGTCCTTATAACGCTGTTTAAGCATATGACACATTCAGGAGAAACATCTTTGGAGGAGAAAAACATTTGTTGACTTTTTAAAAAACTACACCGTTTTTCCATGCCTTGCCTAAAAATAAAACAGGGAAACCGATTTACGCGTTTCACTTCTCTCCACTTCACTCCACTGATTCTTCTTTCTCGAACCTGAGCCTAAAAACATGTATCAAGATGAGAGCATCAAGATGATCATGATGTGATGATTTGAATACATCCGCAGTATTTAAAAGAATTCCAATGCATTCCAAACATTTTAAAAAGTTTGCTCTTCCGAAATGTTATGAAAGGGGTTACAGCACAGTAGTCAAGTTAAGAATTCAGTGTCAAGTGCAAAAGGCAACAAGCAAACTACAGCCAAATCTGTACAATATCGTCATCATATCATTATCGGTTTCATGGATGTATGCATTAACGGTTAAATGGGGTTTATGTAAAACCATATTCAACAAATGAAATTCCAACCAAGATTGCAATTGCAACCATATGTTTAAGTAAATAACCTGTTCACATTATCATCATCTTCCCCACATTCTTCTTCTATTGTTTATTCGAGCGTGTGAGTATGCGGCATTTTAGTAGCGAAATGACTTCCCTGTTTTGTAAACAAGAGGAGAATAATGCATCAATTAAGATTGTGCGCAAATCCGCCGAAAAATTACTGGCTGAAAGCTCTAATCTCCAATCCTTCTCCAGGAAGGAATAAAAAAAAATGGTAAAACGTGTCGAAAAATGATGACTTCCCAATATCGTCAGCATCAACATTCCCTGGAGTATTGCGTCATCGTTATCGATTCTTCCACTTCTAAAATGAAAAATATGTCCTGGTGTAATTTTAGACTTGAATACAGTGTCGAAATGTCATTTCTGTCCACAAAAAATTAACACGACACAGAGAACACAAAGTTTTTAGCAAAACTAGTTGGCTGAGTTGAGATGTGTTTGTAGCCAGCTCCCATTTTTTTGCTTTGCATTTTACATTCCGAAACCAGTGTCTCTTGTCTTGTCCCCGCCCACGTTTTCTAGCAAGAAGTTTTTGAAAGTTCTTAAAACTGCAATTAATAGCGGCCTGGTTTATGAACGTAGTGAATCAAGATAGGAAGTGCATATATAACATTGACAAGCTTGTAGTAATAAAAGCTCATCCTCATAAAACCCTTTTGAATAAAAACGTACACGGAAATGCATGTGCTCTCATATCATTCATCCATCCCATATAATCAGTGGTGGGTCTTTGTGTATTTCTGATTCTGAGATAAACTTTTTAGAACCAGCTGTGTGTACAGTGCCAATAATACGAATACCACCAGCCAAATCCTATTCCTCCATCCCCCAAAGCAAAAGCTGAAATTGGCAATGCTGATTTGTAACTAAAAAATGGCAACAAAAAACTGTCAGTCAACAGTGAAAGAAACAGTTTGGTAACGATTAAAGTACAAAATGCATATCATGTATTATGCATCTTCATCCTTTTTTATCCTTATGATGAGGATGATAAGTATGATGATGATGTTACTATATTTGTCAACTTTTTCTTGCCCTTTTGCTAACCAGCAACGTGAGCAAAGTGAACTTTCCACTTGTTAGCGATGCTAAGAACATATTGCATTGCAAGTACAAAATCATAATAATCTGCATAGTAGGGACAGGGACACAATTTTTTTCGTCTGTGTACATATCCTTATATTCTTGTCTTCTAATGTCAACGCAAATACAATTGCAAGAAGAGTGCAAATAGCTATTTGCAGTGTAAGAAGCTTTTGCCATGTGCCGAAAAGGTAAAATGCAGAATCTTTCGAAGTCCCAATCCCAACTGAATACTCATGAATGATAGGGCGATAATAACATGGTCCCTATTTTCAAATTCATAATGATGAATGAATGAATGCTCATGATAATGATGTGGACTTGCATATTACATGGCTTTAGTATAAAATCTATAGGATTTCAGCTTCATTCTTCAAGAATCGCATCATGTTTCATTGTTTACCGAAGAAAAAATCATGTGGGCAGAGAAAAGAAAAGGGTGATGCGTGGTGGTGATGTCAGCCGATGCCACCTCAATATAATGCACTTACAAAGTATATGGAAATGGAGTGTTGATGTGGATGAACTGAAGTAGACATGCAGACTAGTTGAGCTGGTATAACGCTTTTGTTGTTTCATGTTGTGGTCGCTGCCTGCCCCTAATAACACTTATAGAAATTCACCCACATAAAAACAGAAATGGAGAGAAAAAGTACAAAGACTTGTGTTGAGGTTGTATAGTATATACTTGGGTACAAGATTTTTGATAAAATTTATTAAATGTGTGATGAATTTCTAATAGAAAATAAGAAAATTTGATGCAGTTTGCAATTTTGCATGGATGAAAATTTTAATGCGACTCTGTCTTATATGACTACACAATTTTATTGAAAAGTATGAGCTGACTGATGACGAGTGAAGAAAGTCAGGTTCACATCTTCGCCTTCTGGAGTAGGTGGCAAATGGTTGATGGTGGCATGTAAAATGCATGACAGGATTTCATTATTCAGCAACAAGTCAAGACAGGACAGGACACTCTAATCCACATTTCTCCTTCCTTTAGGCTGACATCACTCTCACAGTGGGTCATTAAAAATGCTTTTTTGTCCTGTTTCATCATCATCATCGAGATACTCTTTGTGCTGAGAGTTTGAAAGGTTTTATGTTCATTAGCAGCACCTTTGCATTTTTATAATGCTTTTACGCATAATCTGATGAATACTGATGATTTTGTGTAAGCAAAAAGGAAACCCGAACTGAATTGAACTAGCTTTTTTGTAAGCACAACCTTTTAGCGTGGTAGTGGTATGGTAAGTTGAATAATGCCTACCTAAGTGAATTGAACTTTTCTTTGAGAGTGCAGTTTGTAGTAAATTATGCATCATTTGATGCACTCACATTTCCATATGCATAAATAATATGGATCGCATCAATAAGCTCATCTCCTTTATCATCTAAGTATGCAGTCATCAATTTTTTTTGGCATTCGACCATCAATAATTTCATCCTCCGCAAAATGAATTATCTCTCTATTTTCCGTTTCCTTTTGCGAAATCTTCATTCAGACTGAAACAATTTATCCTTAGAGAAACAACACTGTACCCAACAAATTGGTAAATGAGTACAATACAATATGAAACGTAAGCCGTTTTATATAACACGTAAAAAGTACAATGCACATATCCTGCCTTCTCTCCCTCCTCTGCATTTCTCGTGCCGAGTTTGAGCTCTCATTCTGAAATCCAACTAACTGATTCAGCCGAACATCGTTTTATCGAAGGCGAGTCAGCACGCCTTTAAAAAAACCTACTACCGCTACCATCACATTATGTACAACTTTCCATTCTTGGCTTTACAACACATTGTAATTGTCAAGTTGTAATCGAGAACAATAAATATGGATTTGTGTACAAAATATAAAAACGGATTTGCTTTGAAATCAAGGTGTAATTAGTTAAGTTGAAATCAACACGAAAATCTTTGCACATTTAATAAAATTTAATGTCGGTAATAGAATTTAATTCTACAGTAAAACACATGTATGTAGTATATGTGACGTGTTAAATACTTGTGGAAATCTTTATAGGATTGAAGCTTATAAAAACTTTTGTTGAGACGATTCCTTATTTCAATCACAAATTGTAAATCGAGAAATATTTTGGATATTAGATTTTGATATTATTTACTGCGTGGTTATAATAGAAGCACTCTTTGCCCATACGGGATATGTGAATCTCTCCCTGAAGACCTCTGAAGAGAAGATATGGGAAAGTTTCTGAATCAGGTCATATATCCGAGCATGTGATAAAGAATGAAGAATGCACGTATGAAAAAAATCTTTAAAATATCATGCATCTTAAACTTTAATGGGCAGGATTAACCATGAAAATGTAAGTTTATCATAATAACATGGTATTACTCAATCACTCTGTAATAGCACCTAAATTGAAGGTGCCGATCCAACCCTCGCTACTTCAATCCTTGACGAAACTGTTGTTTCATATAAGGAACACTTATTGTTACATTGAAGACTGAGCAGAAGCTGGACATTGATTTCTCTCACTGACTAAATTTTGATTTCCTTTATATAACATAACAATACAATGCAGTAGGTAGAATATCTTTCAATGAGGTCAATTCAAAATGCATGAATCTTCTCCCTCAATTTTCTGCTCAAGTTAATAGGAGCCGGAGCATGATTCTACTTTCGACTTAACTCGAGGCAATAATGTCAGCTCTGAGAAATTGGATGCACGGTTTCAATTCAGTTTTATTACTCTCATTAAACCGCATAATATTATAAAGAATATAATGATTGTACTTCTACTGATGCTATAACGCTCAAAGAGGCATTGCATACAAGTGCCATGTATTACAACAGAAGACGATTTAACTACCATGCAAACCTACTTCAAAAAAATATTCCGTAAACACTCTTACCTGATCCATAATTTTCATGTTTACAATGGAACACGCAAAATAAGTAAGGAAGTCAACTTGATTGTATACAGAAACAAGTGTATTATTTTTTTTATTGAAGCAATCATGTTTTTTACTTGTACCAAGTTCTGTTTATGTTTATTGATTCGTCCAACAACTTCCCGACCGTTTGTAGCATTTTTTTCCATAATGATTTCCCATTCGGAGTCATCATCCTCATCATTCATCAGGTTAGATTTGTTAGCAACAAAGGGATTGCTATGTGAAACGGACAGCCAACACTTCTCATTCGTTCCATTCCTTCTTCGTTCCACCACCACCATCCTAAGCTCTTAAACTAATCCCATATTTGGAAAGTCTGATGTTGCGTTTTTTTAACTATGCAATTCACTTCTATCTACGCATCCGCGATACTGGTGTTGGTGCAACGGATTTAAAGTAAAAAAAACAGCGTGCAACAGAAGCCTATACAATAGGTGTACCTTGTAATAAGTCACAGAAGCCGAAAAAGCGTTTTATTGTGTACGAAACCGCACATTACCTAATGGTCTGTTATTGAATGCATTATGTATGCACATAAAATTAAATATTTTACAAGGTAAATTGCAATGGGCAACAATGAGCGTGGTTGTTCCAGGAATAAAAAAATGTTTATGATGTGCCTGTAAGTTAAATTAGGATAATCTCATGAATACACCTCCTTTCAAATTTGATGCTGCAGATCTTCCTAAGAAAATATTAACCATATTAACATAATAATATGAAGTCCTTATAAACTATATATACTTACATTCTCACTTTGTACTTTTGTACATTCTCATTTTCTGTACATTTTCGGTTTTATTCTTT
Organism: Orchesella villosa; assembly: GCA_036850725.1. Lineage (NCBI taxonomy): Eukaryota > Metazoa > Arthropoda > Collembola > Entomobryomorpha > Orchesellidae > Orchesella > Orchesella villosa. Next base: position 1,135 of record JAANSM010001015.1, on the reverse strand, counting down.
GCTGGAACTTGCACGAAAGCATGATTGCCGGCTCGGCTGTTGCAATATAAGCACATTCATGAGCGTATGTAGTATATAGACCAGCAGCACCAGCATCTTTTGAAAAGAAATATTGTTATTCCGGCGAAAGCCTCGTGTGCCACGTCGAGTCAGAGATACCACAGGTTTTTTGAGATGCATAAACATTGTATGCAGAATGCGTTTATAAAATAATCATAAAAATCGTGATGAATGAATTCAGTGTATACGCATTTGCATGGATTATGGACAGAGTCGTAGAGAGATAGACTAGACGGGAGAGGTAAGAAGGAAGGTACACATTTCAAATAATAATCATGGCTTTAACTAGAAAGAGACTGACATCTTATCACGTTTTTCTTCTTCCATCGCGCATTGGTTACACTCTTCGATGAATGTTATATGTAATATTATGCGTCAACCGTCAACTGTACCGCTTCTCCTGTGCAAGTCCAGGTCTATTAAGAACGCTTATATTCCTTTCATTCACTTTGGTATGATGACGGCCGCATAAAATATTCCAGTGATATCGATGGAAAGCTTGGCTTAGCTTGAACTGAACTACGGTTCTTTGGCTTCAGGCTTGTGTCAAAATCTGTTGGCATTGAATTTCACGGTTTTAAACGGAAACCCATTTTTCATATTTTAGCTGAACTAGTTCTGCTCTGAAGCAGAACTCCGTATGTATCGTATGAATTGCCAATTGTATTGTAAAATATTATGATAGAAACAAGTAAGATATACCCTTTCTTCCCGTCGCGTCGGGTCGTATAGTCTTAATATCTTCGCTCCAGACAGGCTCAGGTGCGATGTGTACGGATGGCCCATGGCCAACACCAATGTAGGTTGCGCAAGTCTTATTCTTACGCACCTTATTCATTTGTCCGTAAAAATCTTGTCATCATTAGTATATTATGATAGCTATAAAGTTCACAAGAGAGCTTTATGAACTCCATTACTCCATCCGTTTTACAAAGATAATCTGAAATGAAAAGGGTTGTTGAATAGGCAGTCACATGAAGGCACTTCATTCTACCTTAATATCTTGTGTTGTAGAGTGTATACCTTGTTGTCCAATTGAAGTTAAACACTTGAGCTTTACTTAAAATTTTAAAGA
>JAANSM010001014.1:0-21383 GCA_036850725.1 Orchesella villosa | reverse complement strand
CGCCCGTTTATAGAACATATTTGTCCGGGCTCTATAAATTACGTAATGCTAACAAAGCTGAACTGAACACCTTTATAGTAACATTTCTTCTATGTGTAGGTAAATTTAAGATTCTTGAGCACAAATAAACACAATAAAGTATTTTAATTGTGTAAAACTTACCACCAACTTCACTACTACTTCGGTGAGCATTTTGAACTATGAAATAGACGTAATAAGAAAAAGTAGTTAAAATTTGATTGGAAACAGTTATTTTTCCTATAATATTACTCACAGCATCAAAACAAATCTACACATTCATTGTATTCGACACGATGCATCAAGCAATAAATGAATCAGGTATGACTATTTTGAAAGTAGAATACTCTGAAAGCGATTGGCTACAGTAATAATAATAATCGTATCGGTCGATTAACAACCAACAATTAATCAATTGTCATTTGTTAATTGATTTAAAATTCAAAGGAAAAAGTAATTGTTAATTGAACTAAGTTTTGACAAAAATGTAAACGTTATTTGTTAATTGAATTAATTTTTTGCTAATTACTCAAACCTGATTACCACTTTCTTGAGTTACATAGGTACACTTCAAGGTTTTCCGTGATGATTAATTACTATATTTATATTTACCTACATTAAATATTCAAAAAGCAGATATACTTACTTCTTCAGTTGTTGGATGTGCTTGTTGTTCCGTCTTCTGTTGTTTCTTCTTAACCCTAACATCAGAAACGGATGAGTCTTTTGGTAAGGCTTCCCATAAAGGAGTAAAAAATTCCACAATTTTAACCATTTCCGGTCTGGTGGTAGTTTCTCCTATTCTACAAAAATAGAAGTTTTCACTCCATATTAGGGTTTCATTTGGATCCTGAAACAACAAAAACGAAATTATTTTTAAGGAATTGATGCGCATATCACAAATACCAAAGTATAAAACACCTGTATCTGAAATCAAATTAAATACAAACGATGAAAATTATGATAGATACATTTGTTATACACAGTCCTTAAAACCAGAAGTTGGCACGCTTATTTGCAGCAGAATAGAAGAATCGTTTCGCTTACAGGTTCAAAAACTTTAGCGAATACTTTTATGCTGTTACCAGCGAACAAGGAAAACAAAATTAGCCAACTGTTTAATTCGTTTGGCTAACACAAGAACCGGCTGTAGCTGTGAATCGTACCCAATTCCTTTCTTCAGTTACTCCTACCACTATTTTACAAATGGACCTGTATGTAATCCACCAAAATTATATAGAATTTAATTAAAATTGGACGGATGAATGATACCTTCAACGTTCAACACTTGAGTGAAACATGCATTTTAACCGTCATATAAGATAAAATGACAGCTGGAAATTATTCATGAAAGTTTCAAATTTCAACTAATCGTACAGGTTCTTAATTACGTCCTTATTTCGCTTGGAGCATATATAAACTTGCCGTACTACTACCTATGCATGAATAGAGAGAGAGCATTTCACGAGGAATCAAACTATTCATGTGTTGATGTGAAAGCAAGCGTTAGATGAATTTAACTGCCACATATTTACATAACGTAAAAATAACAACAGAAAAGGGTTTTTATCTATTCATATCTGGATGAAATGTCTACCGTAGCATAATTTGATTAGCCAACAAATGACAAAAGCCGTTAAAATATATTAACTTTAAAGTGACCTGCTAACAGAGATAATGACAATATAAAGATTTCCAGCCTCCCAAACATGGTGAAAGGAGGGGGAAACAAAAATTCCTTTTCTACTAAATTGCCTGATGCGACGGAATAAAAAAGATTATAAAATGGCATGAAATGAAAAAAAGGCATGACAAAATGCATTGTAACAGATGGGGACCATTTTTCATGTGGTGAACAAAGGCTTTCCACTCGCTTGTTGCATGCAAAATCGCTATCAAAACTCCTTTCACCTTTTGTTCTTTTCTTCCAAAACTTTTGGTTCCTTGTCCACGCACTTGAAAAGCTAAGCCTCATATCATACCACGTTATACATATTGTACTATGTTCATCCAACTTCTGGCTTTACAATATTTTCTAAACACGAGCTTTATATATACTCTCTCTTTTCATGCATGTCATTTCTTGAAATTTGCCAAGCCAACCAACTGGCACACAAGGAGCTGCTAAAATTACTAGTTTCATAAAAGTCAAAATACAGGTTCAGAATTCAGAACACCCTTTTCTACACAGTTAGCGACTTACACACAATCCTGCAATAAAATAACAAGCAATTAATAGTATTTTAAAAGTTACAAAACTGTATACAAAACATTCCAACATTTATGTTGTGTGAATGCCCCATCGTCTTACAACTAACCCAACAAGGTCGTTTAACGTCTTAGAGGACTACGAAACCATAAAATCAGACAGATAAACTGTTAGTGACTGTTAGTCGGTCGACAGTTAGTAGCTGCTAAATAGTTTTCTCATTTATTAAATCTGAAACGTCTATGTATGCCCAATCATTGTGTTTAAAGTATGCATTTTTGGAAGAATTTGAAACTGTTTTTGAAAGGGTTTTTGAATTTTATAACTATTCAGCTACGATATAACTTACTTACTATAATTATGTAACTTACGATTAGCATTAAAGCATCGAATCCTGTTTCAGGATGCCCCAAGCAGCGTCGAAAATGTGCTGTCAGATTGCTTATGGTGTCTAAGAAGCATAAGAGTGTGCTACAAAAAAGACATTTTTGCATAGTAATGCCGTTGGAGTCCGTTGGCTTGAAAGCGTGTTTTGGAAGATTGGATTCTGCATAATTAAAAAGTACAAATTGATATATTTATTTAGGATTAGATATTTTCATGTTCATTGCGTAGAAATACACTATTAAAACTAGACAGGCTATGCTTATTTTATTTTTATTTTCAAAGAGCATGGACTGCCTTCTAAAACAAAACTTTACTTTTCTCCTTCGAATCCAAAACTGCCATATTTCTTTCAGACGGAACAGGAAGATTTGCACAAGAGAAAAAAAAGTGAAACGGCTAACAACATAATTTACGAGCACTCCCCCTCCATTTTTCAGCCACTCATCATCATCACAATCAGAGCTGCTCAAATAAGGAGAAAAAAGGAAACAGTGATAACTACGTACTATCACAATACAGATGAACAATCCATGTAAAAAGCTAGAAGGAGAAAAAAATTGAGTGCAAGAAACAAAACAAAAAAAAAGTTTGTTAAATACCAAGCGAAACCAAACCAGAGCAAACCAGCGACAAAGTTATTATTCCATTGAGTATATCACAAGAAAACCTCTATAAGAACAAGAAAATATTAGAGATACACACACAAAAAGAAGAAAAAAAGTGGATTTGTTAGATGCATATATATCATTCAAGAATGTTTCAAGTTGAATGAAACATCAAAAGAATAAAAAAAGAAAAGAAGAAGCAGCACAGCACACATGAGAGAAAAGGGGATCCAAACACTTATTATACTTGCTTTAGTTAAGATTTATTCCATACATTTGAGACTACTTGGATGCGATGATGATCATGATGATGATGATGACGATCATACAAGTAGAAAAGGGAAAAGGATATTATTACAACAAAAGTGTGTGCTTACTGAGTCCTTAGCGATCTGAAACATTTCTTTGTCACAAGGAGTTACACACAACGGAAAAAGCTAAATCCAGATTACAGACCGAAGTCAAACCAAAGAAAGAAGATATAAATACTCATGTAATATGTACACACATATATATATTTTTTGGAACAAACTTTTTTTCATATTCTTTTTTCTCCTTGTTGTGACTTGTGCCACCCATATTATTAGCAAAAAGGGGAGCTTAGCAGTAGCATTGGAATTGGAAGAGAGAGAGAGAGAAAGGAGGAGGAAAACGAAGTTGAGATTTGTGTCGTGATGATTTCTTGTAAGTTTTTTCCTAACGGTTCCTAACTATAACAAATCCACATTTTACTATCAACCATGCATGCTTTTAGGTGAATGTAAAGGAAAAATAAATATCTTTCTTTGCAAAGTAACAATGTATTTTTATTACTTTGTCTTGAAGTAACAATCCCAAGATGGAGAGCGGGAATATAGAAAGATACTTATATATAAAAAAAATCTGGAGACCAAAAACTCTTTTCTCCTAAAAAATCTATATCTTCTAAGGATTTCTCCATTTTATAAAAGGCTCCACACTGCTAAAGCCGTCGTTGTCGACAGGAAAAAAGAAGACAGAGAAAAAAGGACGAGGAAGAGTTTTTGGGGTGATCATCTGCAAATTTATTGCCACTTCCCATTCTTCCATCGATAAAAACGCTCAAGGGGCATCCATTACCATATCAACATCACTTATTATCAGGGATACTTTGCGTTTCCCAAAAGAGATAAAAAAGATATAGACGGGGAAAAAAGAAAAAAAGTTTGGAAGAAAAGATGAGAAAAACGAGTATAATGCTATTACCAAATCACCAACAAGAAAGACATTAGTTCATTAGTGAAGAAAAAAAAACTTGAAAAGTATTTTTGTACTAAACACAATCACAACCATTCTTTGTCGAGAGAATTACTATGCTTTGCTCATCCACGAAATTACTTTAGAAGTTACAATTACAATTAATTATATCCAAGAATGTATAGTTAAATAGTCGTGTATAATTAGCCATTCAAACTTGAGGTTGGATAACAAAAGACGATGACATTGCCTTGCTTCTTTCTCTAGCGCTTTGTCATGTGTGTAGGAAACTGCTTTTCTCCATTTAGAAATGGAAGGCTGAGCTTCGCCTCACCAAACGCCATATTCCCTTTTATTTTGTCATGTGCACAACAAGTAGTATCGACCAGAAGAAGGGAATCCTGATCATGTTCTTTTCTACTTAGAAAGAATAAAACTTCTTTCTTTTTCTCAAGGAGGAGGAGTATAAAAAGCAAGAGAGAGACAAAGAAAAAAATGTGAAGTCTAGAGAAATGGATTCTTTACCCTATATTGAACAATTACTAAATTGGTTGAATGGACTATGAAACCTAAGTAACTGCCTTGCTGTTAGCAGTAATCGAGCCCATTAAGTGAAAGTAGCAGTGCTTAAGTTCTTTCCTCTCATCGACCCACTTTCTTCCGTATCTCTTGCCCGTTTTCTTCAGTTTAAGAGTCACTACATTTAATTTAATTGAAGTCATCATCATTCTCTTTCTGTCTTGCCTTCTTTTAGAAGAAAATTGTGTAGTCTTTTGTGAGAGAGAAAAGGTAAGAAAAGGGAAAAGGGATTTGAAAATCGTCTCATTCCAATTTTTCTATTTCTTTCCTTTAATGGGAGCCATCCATTTCCCTTTCTAGAATGTAATGCCTCTTCTCCATTTATAAATTGGGTGTATTACTTACTCCGTATTTCTTACATGGGAATAGTAGATGGGAAGCAATATAAGTATACTTTCAATTCAATTCAGTTCCATTTCAAATTCAGATAACAAGTAAATTGTCCAAAAAATGTGGAAATTTTTTTGCTGATTTTTTCTTCTTCTATAATTGCGCATGTTCCTCTTAAATCTCCTTTTTCCTCGTTGTTAATGTCCATATTTGTCAATAGTTCTACTTCTTTTTTCTCAATACAATCCTAATTTTATAAGTTTACAAGTCATTAAAGCATCATCCCCTTTTATTTTATTGCACTTACTAAATCATAAGAATCAACAATGCAATGTGATGTGTAAGTAATTTTGAATATTAGCATTCATTTTCTGCATATTATAACGCTTTAAGTCAACATTTGCTAGACATTTAAAATGCAACTATTCCATTATTTGAGCCCGTTATATAATGGTTTCTATATGTGCGTATATATCTCTCACACCAAAATATTTTATTGCTTGAACAATTCTAACAATCATCGCACAACAAACTCTACCCAAAAACATTATATTTTTTTCCAGGAAACCGTCCTCATCATCATATTTTATTGTTATTTGCTCGCACATTGAAAATAAGGACATAATAGAATTTGCTATGATGCAATGCATAATATTTGGACCTTCTGATTCCCATTTCCATTCTAATTCTATTTATTATTTTTTATGCGTTCCCTTTCAATGATGATGATCCCGGTGTAAACAGTGTTACCTAATAAATTGGCTTAATGGATGCACCATATGAAATAAACAGAAGGGGTGTGTAAATCATCATCATCATCGTGATCATCAGCTAAGATCAGCAGGAGCCGAAATGGAGAGAGCATGATGGTTTATAGTTTATATCTACCAGTGGTTTGAAGTAGAGACGTGGATTTTGGCTGGAGAATACAAAAAGTAGAGTAGTAATATTTTTGAGTACGAGTTGATCAGAATGCCTGGCTGGCTGCCAAAACTACATGACCCGATTATTACATTAGCTTGATACAGTTGCATAGGGAATTACCATTACCATTATTTAGAAGGACAGGACCAAAAATTTATTTGCATCCCCAATTTTTTTCACCCAAAATAAAAGGACATCGAAAAAAGTAGCTGGGTGTATGAGCGAGTAATACGTATATATATGATCATGATTATTATGATGAAAGAAGGTTTGTAGTTAAACCAGTTAGAGGAAAATAGAAATCCAATTCATTTCTTTTATTCAGTTCAGCATGCAAAGTTGTAGTTGTTCCCTACATGCACAGAAGTATAATAATGTATATGAGCGCATAAAATGGGAAGGGATCCTTTGAATAACACACACGTTATGTTTTGTATGTTCCTCTCTCTAAATGAATGTGCGGAGCCACAAAGGGACACTTTACTCAACTCACTTATTGTCATTATTACTCCAATCCATTGTAACCTCGACGACAACGGGAGTCATTCACTCACTTTGGCAGCCAAGCCCCAACACTTATACACACCAAGACCACTGCCATTTAGACATTAATCCCTTTACAAAACACATAACACACGGTCAAAACTAGGAAAAAGCAAGTTGGATTAGGACACGTTCTGTGCCATCATAAAAGCTTTTTTCTCCTCTTCATTTTAATCCACATGCAGGAAAAGGTTGCAACCTCATCATCATTATCGTCATCATGATCGTGCTAGTGTGCTAGATGGTTTTCTCGTCTGCAATTAGTTTTATGCTGATGATGGCAAACGAGCTGTTGATTTAAAGAAGAAAAAGTTGGGAAAGACAAGATGAATTTAGCTGAGCACGTAGAAATTACTTACTTTTACGAATCTTTTTAGTATCATGCCATATTTATATAAATATATATATATATATATATTTATATTCTAGTAAGAATTCCTACTAAAATATACTTGGAAGCTTTAAATTTGTAGTTATACTTTTTCAGTTGAGTTTTCTCAACATTAATTTTAACTACCAAATAAATAGTGAGGGTGACGATGGGCATTTACGAATCTGATGAAAGATATTACGCTGGTGGTTAGCTGATGAGCATGATGAGATGAAAAGAGTGATTTTCCGAAGGAAAAATATTTACCAAGTCTGGTCCATGTTTAAGTGGACCAGCAGTGAGCGAGTTGTGTGTATTTGTTTAATTTATTATTGTTTTGTCATCATGCATTCATCCCCGTCAGCTATTAGCACTGCGATAACATTGTAAATAGAGAGAGAAAAGGGTGTCCTTATGCCATCACATCTCTCTCATTTAAATATTCCTCTTGCTCAATGTACTTGCGATGGTTATTCTTATTATTACCAATGCAAGCTAATCAATGTGCACCTTATTTCCAATTTGACTACCATTACCATTCGTAAAGTCGGTAAGCACTGAGGAATTTGGATGACACATTTGATTTTAAGTAGAATGTGATGGTTAGTCGGTAGAACGAATGGACTTAAGATTAATGCATGATTATATGACTAACGATAAGTATATATGATAGATGCTCATATTGACATGTTACGTAGGTGGACATTCGTAAGATTACATGACTATATTTCTCGCTTGTACATTCCTAACTTAAATCAATGAGTAAATACATTCAGTATACAAAATGCATTCAGTATCAGGGTTTTTTTAATATTTTTTTTTGAATAATTTACATTTATCTATACCCAAGCGATTGTGTGTTTGCTAATGCATCCAGTTGGCTTCTACATTACATAATTGAGTGTTCTTTTCTACGCAAAATTTGTTTCCCACTTTGTTTACTCCAACTGTTTGTCACATTAGGCAGTGCAACTGCACACAAAAATTGTTATTAATGACACCAGTTACAAAGAAATTGAAGCCTTTTGAGCGATTATAGGAGCACGTTTGTTATGACTGAGACACAATGCCAGTTTGAGTGATGGCACGTGCACATGATTATATGATGGTTGGGATATGAGTGACGCAAATCTGCGCCCTTTCCTCGCCCCGCTCTATTCCACGCACTTCCCTTTTTTGATAGCCACTTTTATTTCCCATTGAAAACCGTTTTTCGGAAGTGGATACACAAAAGTGAATAAAAGTGGTTACGTTTGACAGTCAGTAACAATAATACACGTGATAAAATTGACAGTATATGTGTGACAAGAGACAATGTAACTGCCAACCTGAAACCATGAAAACTGACAATAACACATTGAAAAACGCTTGTTTGGAGTGTGAGTGCACAGTAAAATATTTTGATGGTAAGAAAATTCCCACTGATTATCATTTTAAAGGTAGAAATTTGGAAGGGAAAAAAATTGTTTTCCCATGACCAAAAAAATGTGAAGCTTCGCCATATTATTGCTATCTCTGAGTCTGTTTCCTTTTCACTTTTAGTGGTATATATTATAGACAGAGGTCAACGTCACAAGATGACTTTGAATGCCCATTTTTCGGAAGATTAGATTGCGGAGAGGAGCTAGAAAGGATGTTAAATGGGAAGCAGTATGATGCCCATTAAGTGAAATTGGATCCCGTTTTCTCAAGAGTTAAATTGCCGTTTAGATATTTCACTGATTTGTAGAATAGCATCTGGAGTGTCAATATATTATCTTGTTTGCGCTTTTTATGCTCAACTTTCGTATAGGAAAAAAAGGGATTCTTTTTCACACATACTTTATCTCACAAGATCTCTCTCCTCCCATGAGATTACGGGTACAAGCGTTTCACTTCATCTCCAGCATTCTATGTTCTGCTTCATCTCCCCTTCAAAAATTTATTCGGAAAGGTAAGCGAGTGAAAGGAAAAAAAATGGGCTCATGAAAAATGCATTGGCCATTTTTCCAAGTACCTCTTCACCCCTCTTCGAAACGACTTGACTATAATACAAGAGTATCATCTCTTGTTACACTCTCTGGGAAAAAGAATAAAGCTTACAACAGAGTAGACCACTGACTGTTGCATTGCAAGTGAAGTGAATTCGAATCAAATCACTCGATCTTGTCCATTCCTTCCAACTCAAAGTCAGGCAAGCTTTGAGATAGGAAATTGAACACGAAAGCGTATAGCAAAAAAAGTACATGCTCAAATGAAATTGATGTCTCCTGTCAACGTTGCAACAGGAAAGAGGGAATAAATAGCGGAGGCATTGACTTAAAAAGGTAGAGAAGATTTGTCGTTTTGAAAAATGAGAAGGAAACCTCAAACTTGAGATTTCACATCCACTGATGGGCTCTCACAACACACCTTTTTGAAGTTGATTTGATGGATCCACGCAATCTATCCGTATAACATGTTTTTAGACACATGAATAGGTACGTACATGCCACACAAACACCAACATCATTAACCACATGGATTAATAGGGTGAATTACTCACTCCTGTATAATGCATCGCTCTATACTGTTCCAGGAAAGCATTAAATTATTTGTAATGATCCGAAAAAGTTTCGGATTGGAATGGAATTGATGTTCAGAGAGTGTGCCATTCGATGAGTGATGATGAGATTCACTAATGATTTCGATGAAACAATTTAGCTTTGAAAATTAGCGCATAGTTCGAACGAAAGAAAGTAAGCAAAGTAAAAGTTGATGTTAATTTGGATTCCAAGAATGCGTATCACATACAACATATTTTTACAGGATAAGGTTAAAAAATGGTAGCATAAAATACATAAATATGTTAGCATATATGTTTATGGAAAGAGCGGACGAAACAGTTCATGAAATTGGTCCCTTCTGTTTTCTGGCTTTTCTGGTAGAGTGGACACAGTGGGGCTCCTCAATCCAATATGTCAAAACGTAGAGAGGAGAGAGGATAGAGGAACGAACATCATGCTCTATTTGTACAACAGTTTACGAGAGATGTACATTCACTCATTTAATAGCATCTCGTCAAGACTGGAGTCACTTCAGTGGACAACTAGGACTAGTAGGTATGAAGTCCAACAACATGTATGAAGTTTCATCACTGTACTGCACTAGTCAGTTTGAAAAATGGTATTCACGATATCCACCAAACTCTACACAAGCAATAAACAAGAAGCAGCAGCGTTAGTAGACGAGAGAGAGAGAGCTGATATGAGATGGAGAAACAAAAAGTTTATATTGAATGTGTTTGCTTGGAAGCTACTGAAAACCGTGAAAGGATAGCATAGCAGTATAAAGTACATATTATATGTGTATATATCTAGAAGGGCGTTCAAAATTGAGCCCGAAATGCACCCTCATTGTTTGTACTTCGTGAGAGATAAAAAAATTTAACTTAATTTTAGACTTGTCGACAATTTGTAGCTTTAGTTTGTCCTCCTGTCCGTTTCTTTCTCTCTCGTGATGCTCCTACTAACATCCCATTACATGCTTTAAAACTACTGTTCTATCCAGCGTCCAAGAGAGGAAGCATAATAAATGCTTTCCTCTCTCTCTCTCTCTCTCTCTCTCTCTTTCCATATCTCTGATGCTACCATCAAATTGTTGTGTATAGTAGCTCCTTGTAAAAAGGGAAGAAAGTGAAGTACAACTGGCATTACATGTTCACATATTTTGGTCATGTGTACTTTTGGGATTTTCTATGCAGAACAACACGCCAGCTTAAACACTAGACTTACTCTATACAAGAATAATATAACAATAATATCACACATCACACTCACACACATTGTATATAATAGAATTGTATGTAATGATGACATAACATCATGGACATGGACTAAAAAAAGTTTAGCGGAGGAAATGTACCTTAATGCCCACTTGCTCTTGTTTATACATCTTTTTTATACACGTTCTATAGTCCATTCACTCATCCATAAAGCTTGCCATTACCATTCGTAAACTGTGACTTGCCACTTTTCTCTCTCAAATCCCTCTTTAAAATGAAAACAGGGGAAAGGAAAAAGCCGAATTCCTGGACACTACTCTTTGTGGTGTGTGGCCAAGTCCCAAAAATGTATTTATATATGTTTACACACACATATGACAACAGGATAAAAGATGAGGATGATGATGATGTACAAAAATAAAAATGATGACTTGTGATGGATGGCTAATGCAAGGCATGTGTGTCTTCAGGGGGCGGTGGTGGTCTTAACCACACATGAAAAACATATAACATTGTGCCTAAGGACCATCTTCCTTTCTGACAACGTCAACCCTTTTACAAGAGTAAACGTTGGAAACGTGAAAAATAACAGGATAAGTAAGAAAAAAGTAGTGGAGCGAGCGACGAGTGGAGCTAAGTCATGTCAAAACACAATTTGTCCTTCAATGAATGGTGGACATGACATGGTTGGTGTAACACACTTTTTTTGTGTGATTCAATTGTCGTCAATTTGTCTTGGGAATGAAAAATAAAATAAAACTTGCCTCATACTCAATTTTTCCAGCTGAGTGAGTCGTTGGCAGAAGCAACATTGTTGAAAGTAGTTGTGGGTTTATTTTTCCTTATTGCCTTTTGTTATTCTTTCGGTTGTTTAAAGTATCCCAAAATATTCTATTTGTCCCTTTTCATGCTATTATAAGAGGAAATCCAATTGTAGGATTGAAAAACATGGGCCTTCAAGTGACTTGAAATAGTGGATAATAGAATTAAAGATGTTGAACCGAATGAAATTTTTTCAAGAACAATTTAGACAAACACATTTTACAGAGTTGAAGCTGGCGCTCGCTAAAAATTTTTTTTGGTTAGTTTCAAATGAAATTAAGTTAATATAAAACAAAATACGCTAGCAAATCCTTGCCAGCATACTATTTCCGTTTTTTCCTTCTCCCTCTCTCAAAATAAAAAGTTTAACTAAACTAACGAAGGACAAGTCTCATCATCTCATTTCCTAACGACCAACTTTGAACCTCATCATGCGGAATCGAGTTTAGGGCATAACCATTTTTATACACCTCACCTCTTTCTTCACACACACACGATAAAAAAGAAACCGTTCCTCAGTCTCAGCAGAGCTGAAGCAACTATCGATTTTCTCGTTGATGCTCCTCCACACACGATCACATTAAAATGAATGGATTCTTAATACCATCCAGAGCACATTTAAATTGCATGCACACTACCAGTCAAAAACCCATCCCTTTTCGAAAAATCCCTTTTTCGCTCCTACCTATGAATTGTGCAAACAATACTAAACTAATATTCAGAAGTAGAAGAAGAGCTCAACCCAGCTCAACTCCATATTCTTTACTAATATAAAGGAACAAGTAGCCAATTTCCACCCACTAGGGATATACTTATGAAATAGAGTGAGAAAAAGAGAAAAAGCCAAAAGACGCAAATTCTAGAGGAAAGGAACACCATAACCATACCCGTCTCAAATGGAAAACTGACGAGTGAGGAAATTATTTAATTTTTAACTGCTTCTAGCTACACACATCCCAAGATACTATATTGAATCATAAAGTGAAATGAAAAAGGTTCCAATGAAAAGCTATATATAAAGTATATCCCCATTCAAGAAAGTAGTGAAGCAAAGATGGAAAGATTATTATGTTCTTATAAACTGTGGCTAAAAAGGCAACAAAAGCAGTATTAGGCTGGCACAGGATATCCTATTTCTTCTACAAGATTTGACTTCACAAATGGATTCGTCAGTCAGTGCCAGCAAAATAAAACTATCAACATCATCATCATCGACATTCTTAACTCGTTGTCGACGTCGTCATCATCATCCCTCTTTACTTAAACACGTATCCATTCAACCAAGTTTTTGCTGCGTCGGCTGAAGCTTACTCACAATCAGTCATCCATTTCCAAAAAGGAGACGAGAAGATTCGTGTGTTGTAGTTGTGAGAGTGCAATAACAAGAATATATATATATAGACAATGGGAAGACTAGCGAAAAACGTGTGTATAATAATATAAAGCTGGGATGATGTGATGTGATGTGATGATGCGCTCACTCATGTCATGTCCCCCATGTTACTCTCTAGAAAAGACTGTATGTATATAGGAGAAAATGAAAAGGACTCAAGGCAATCTTCCCTGATATTATGTACATATGAGCTTGGTTTTCCCCGTAATTGGAAGGTTGAAATCAAATTAGTTAATTGCTCATCGGGCATCCCGATGGTCCTTCTAATCTGCGCGTGATAATACTAAGATGATGTTTGCTCTTCTGATCAACGGGGGAAAGCCGGAGGCTTTCTCCGTCTCTTTTCAATTCTCTCGTTCCTTTTTCTCTCTCCTTCCCTGTTTCTGTCTACCGTACCATTACCCCATTCTTCTTTTCTCGTGGATGCTGCTGAGCTCAGCAACTGCTATGACATGACCATAACGATCACGAGATGTGATGGTAGCTTAAAGTTAGTATATATGTATATATGTGTATGTGAATGTATGTGTCTGCGATATTTGACGCATTTTGTAAAGTTATATAATTTTTCCACACAAGCATTATCAGATACTATTTTATCATGAGCACCATTACATGACAAACTCGTAGGAATTGTTGGCTTTTTGCCTTAGTTTTGTGATGACAGGATCAGAGCAACCATGCTTATAGTAACTGTTGCAAAACTGTGGCTAATTACATAATATACTTTCACAATGCTGCAAAATTGAATACACTCTAGCAAACTTTTGCTACAAAGTTGGCTCAACCGAAAATATATTTCTTCGTTATCCAATCTTCGTCCTTCTTTTTTCTGTTCTGGTATGTGCGTACATCCCAAAATTTTGTTTCAAACAAAAAACGATTGACGTTGTTTGACGATCCATGTGTGTATGCGCTTGAAAGTTTATATGCTCGATACAGACATAGACATGAAGTTACACGTGTTTACGCATGATTAAATCTGGAAAGGGGAGTTTCATTTGATAATGCTTCGAAACTGAAATACGCAATTTTTAAAAAAGACTGTGTTATTTGCAAATATGGTCTCCATTATATTTCCGATAGGAAAAAATTTGATGGCAAATTAGGTATTACATCTAAAAGACTAGATAGAAGTCGAAAAACTTGAAGAAGCACAGGATATAAAAAATTCTGGATAGCCAAGATGTTTCGTGTCAAATTTTTTGAATGACAAACATTTTCTACACGCGTTTAAAATTAAAATCATTGTAACGAATTCTGCCAATGGCTTAATTTACGTGTGCAAAAACAATTATTACAAATTTCTAAACATATATGACTGGGATATTTTATATTAATAAAAAGCAATTTTTAAATGTGATGAATAGTAATACTCAGTATACCTGAAAGCTACCAAAAGTACATACATACATACATACCTGCAAGCTCTGGAAGTCTTGGGTACAGCATTCCATTCCTCGCCAACCATTCCAACTGGAGCTGATGAGCATTTGCAACGCTCAGTCCAACAAATCCTGAAACACCTGGATTGGACGGCCCACTTCCGCTCCCAGACATCATTGTGCTCCCCTTCCCATCACCACCATCAACCAAAGAAGGTAAATGAAATGCAGAGGCGCTCCCAAAATGATTTAATCCGCTGGAGGACATGTAAGAGTGTAACGAGCCAAATAATGCCGGTCCATGAAGCCCTGCTGATGAGCCATTCGCTCCTGAGCCACGTGCATTTCCGCTGGGAACATTATTACTGCCATTACTTCCTGGGCCTGTGTTTCCAGGATTTCGTCCATCATTGAAATCATGTGAAGGGCCCATCCCCCCAACTCCTCCACCCTCACAGCTCTCCATCAACAAACCAAATGAACCGTTTAAAGCACCACGAGATGGATAGCCATGATGACCATGACTCAAATGACTACTGTTATGATTGTTATCGTTGTTATTGTTATGACTACTCCCACCAACACCCCCACTTTCATGTGAATGAACTGGACTGTTAGATTGCACTGAAGTGGGCTCAGAACCGGGTGAAATGGGTGGGCTTAAGGAAGCCTGTTGACTATTAACTGACTGGGGCGAATTCGATGGTGACCAGTTTGGCCATTTGTTCCCAGAATTTGGCGATTCTCGCGCAAGAAGCACGTCAATACGAAATGATTTTTTTTCTGACATGATTCAGTCTTACTCAATTTTCTATGACTACTAACAATATAACTTAATTTTGTTTGTGTAACAGCAAATTACAGAGGCTATATTGCCTTTGTTTTCAACTTTTATTTTACTGTTAGCGAGAACACTGTCATTAGCCACTTTTTTAGTAATTAAATATGCACATGTTAAATTATTGAACTAATGTCTCTACAAAAAGTCACTATATATGCACAACCAAGTCCACGACAAGTGTAATACTGCATCCACTAGTTTTCGTGAGCCAAAAAGAACTGCCTCGTAGAAGGGCAATGCAGGGAGCCCGGAATGAAAGTTGATGAAAACGAGTGTCGCGTGTGAATGAAAAACCTTTGGAAGGATCATGGGGCCTTTTGGTACAAAATAGGCTGGTTCTGATCTACCAAGCAGAGACAGTGCGATATGGAATAGTGTGCTCAATGCTGTTGCAAGATTCCTTTATGTTCCACTAGTAATGCATGTAAGGCTCAAGTAGCAAAGCTTACGTGATTTTCTGAGATGAGGAATAAAGTACGTTAAACTATATCATTGAATTGTCGGAGTGTGTGTGTGTGTTAAATCCCTCAACAGTGAAAAGTCATATTACGCAGATTTTGTGTCTGGATTGCAATACTTTCAACCAAAAAGGGAACCCTTTAAAGCAGAACGTAGTGGTAGTAAGCTTGTATTTTAGTGCGGTAGAATGCAGTGGTTTGATATAAAATGCTCTGTGACTTGATATAAATAAATGAATATAGGTAGGAACATTTATTCAGCTATATGTATAGGTGTTAGGATTGCAGATAGAAAGAAGATGAGCATTATTACAGTAGCGGAAAGGGAAAGAGGAACATACGTGAGTGATAAGGGGTGGGTCTGGATCAGTCTGAAGTACCGCCTTCTGGATGGGCTAGCACCCCACAGATCTCCATCTCCTCCAAATGATTTGTTCAACTCCGTCTCCTATCATCTGGAAGGAAGACCTCCCAACTTTTCACCAGTCTAAAATGTTTCCGGGATAGGGATGATATTGAATACCCATATATTGTCCGCTTGTTTTCTGTATACTATGTATCTCGAGGAAAAAGTATAATCCCATCGTTTCTCTCGTAAGTATTACACAATGTGTAAGCCCGATCTGTGCAGCTAGTTTGTAAAGGAGCACAAGTGGGATCATTATCATGACAAATGTTTTTGGTATAAATATAAGAGCCTTTATAGGTCTAATATGCACCGATTTGATTTTGGGAAGGGTGTATGTGTAGCTTTCATCCTGGGCACTGTGGGTACAGTGTAGGGCACTACGTAATATTCATGATGTTCTTAGACTTACTCTAGTGTAACGTTATACAGATATTTAAGTATGTAAGATGATGCGCGTAGTGTATGGATGGGAGTAAAGTGGTAATGAATTTAGTTATTGAGGAAAGCTATATTGGGATACAGAAGTATGTTCATATATGTAGCTGTGTGTTTTGTGAGCGTGTGAGAGTGTGTCTGCAGGGTCATCAAGTCATCACACAATATCCAGCCTCATTTCCCTCCTAATAAATCCCATGGTGGTTGAAGTGGATCTCGTTATCATGGTCTTTTACAGGACCCATTACAATCTCATACTCAGACTCATTCGCACTCATCTACATCCATCACAACCTAATCTTCTTCAGCTTCCAACTCTTTTCACTCCTTTCTAGCTCTAGTTGGGTTGAGTGCGTTTACTTCAGTTTCACATTCATGGTATAAAATACTATAGTTCTTACTTATAGCCTTTCTTTTTTATAAGCATTGGATTTGGCATTGCTAATTCTACGAGGTATGAATAGCTGAATTTGCATTGGAAGAATATATGTGTGGTTTAAATAACAATAACACTAACGAAAATCAACTTAAAATACAATATAGTTTAGTATTGATGGATATTATTTGCTAATGACAGCGTTAGACCCAGCATGAGGTATATTTTTTATGTAGGCAATCAACAACTTGCTAATGGTTCCAGTTATTGACTCAGAAATTTCGGCTTGGAAACAGCCTGTCGCAGCATGTTTCAAACATTCCAAGCCTACTCTGTACTTGTACTGTATCAGCATAATGAATAATCCAAGTAAAAATACAAAATAGAAGGTTGATGTCGGGTGAAATTTATCAGCATTTATTCGATAAAATGGGTTAACCTTCTCTTGTAATATTTTATTCGGGTTTACATGCTTAACAATTGATTTCATGGATTTCAAGAAATAGAGTGTGGTTTGAGTTAAAGTTGAATCTAATGCTACAATCCCGTTTCGGCAAGTGCTAATGCATTTGAATTATCGAAGGAAAGGTCATTAGCAGCGATTGTTGCTTTCATTCTTCCTCCTGCAAAAAGGAGTTGAGAAAAAGAGAAGTTGAGCCACTCCGAAGTGCCATCTACAAGTTTACTTTAAAACTTTTACAAAAACATTCTGAAGGGGAGACAAGTAACGGTTTGTGCAGCAGAAAATAAGCATAGTATGTTCAATGCAAATAATTACGTTTGTATGCACATGGTGTTTTTGCGCATTGATGTCAATGATGTCTTGCAACTAGAATATATTCATGTACTTTACATATGGTATTACATATTATATATCGTATAAATTTTTCAAAATGGTAAAATAAAATATAACGAAATAAGTACCGTGAAATTAAGTAACGCAGTTCTATATTTCAGTAATGCATGCACTTACATATCCAAGTTGCAGCGGGTTGATTATCGAAACTGAAAACATTTAGATTTAAAAAGAATTATGTCTCATATTGTGTAATGTATGATGTGTGCATGAACCGAAAGTGCCTACTGTCGAATCCGTCACAGCATTTTCATGTGTACATATAATGAATTTACGTTGCGATGCAGTCAACAGTGAAACAAAGAGGAACATGGTGCTTTAGATCATTTTTAAGTATACATGTATCTTTTATTTATTTATCAATGTTAATGTAAAAAAACTGGCAATATATTTTATTGTTCACATTGTAACAAATAAAATTACCAATACAATCATTCTACACATGTTATTTTGGGCTTTAGGTTTTATGATTCTCCTACATTCTATTAAATGATCTAAGTTTATTAAATTATAAAATATAACCTTAATCTAAATTTATTTTAAACGAAAATAAAGCACAAAACATATTTACTGAACTTTTTAGAATACCCATGACAACAATTTAAACCTAACATAATTATAAAACAATTGTATTATGAAGTTTGTAATGTTGTGCGTACGAATTTCCAGATAACACAAAAATACAACAATTATATTATTCGAACACATCAAAGTTTATTTAAAACAGATAACATACACTAATGCATTGGAAATATAATTTGCGACCGTTTACTTGCACATCTTAACAATAAAGTCATAACGTATGGAATATTATCATAACCTAACATAACACTACGTCGTCAACGTTCACAACATACGTTTGTATTTTGAGCATACATGCAACCAATCGCAACCGAACTACTAATCGCAAGTTGTAAGTAATGGTACATTCATGATTTAACTGATGAACGTAACTAACATTTCAGGTCAGACATGTGGATTTAACTCCACCTTTATCCACTATTAAAGGGTAGATAAGGAAAACGTTCGTGAAGGTGTATTGATTTTTATTAAAGCTCTTAATGAATCAATTTGGAAGAGAATATAAAATTAAAGCGATAAACAATTATTTTCGATGTACAAAATAAACTATACATCATTTGAGTGTTCCGCTGGACGACTAACGCTCTTTAGGATTAAAACAAGAAGTCTGTGAACACAGAAAAAAACAACAAACCCCATAAATACCTTTCATTCATTCGCTTATTTCTATTTTTACCTATGAATTTACCATGCCATTTTTTAGGTGAAAGTTTTATTTCATACCAACGTGTTTGTTAATAAATCTAACCTAACCAAAAATGGGTGTCATGCCATAATTTTTATATGTAGCCCTACAATATTTATCATCAACAGTTCTGTCATTAGCAGCAAAGCAGACATGGAGGCCATTTTTACTTTCCTTATTGTAGCGGTAAATAATCACTAAAATTTATATTTGATAAAATATATTACGTAATTGTTTGTCTCTTTCTAGTTACTTTCTATTTCATCTTTCAATAGTAAGAAATATCAGAAGAGGCTAATGACGTAGTGTAGGAGCTATGGTTGCTTCCACGTCCGACACACACGCGAAATACTTCATCACCACGAGTTCGCTCAAAACTCGTAATGGTAATTTGGAATGCTTGAAAGTTCCAATTACATCTGGACTTTTCAAGAGTTATTACCAAATTCCATTTCTGCTTTGAAAGGAATCTAGTTTGGTTCTAGATAAAATTATCAAAGTTAACAGTTTTGAGAATCTTTAACAAGCACCCGAAAAATGGAGTACTGTAAGAATAAAGCGAGCCATGAAATAACGGAAGCCATACTCTCTGTCCCCTTTTGTCATCCCTAGTTTACGATACCAAATTTCACGTTTCTCGGATAAAAGTGGGGCTATGAAACAACGGTATTAAATAGAAACATTGACTTATTATTTCTATTTTTACCAATGAATTTACCATGCCATTTTTAGATGAAAGTTTTATTTCATACCAACTTGTTTGTTAATAAATCTAACCTAACCAAAAATGGGTGTCATGCCATAATTTTTATATGTAGCCCTACAATATTTATCATCAACAGTTCTTGCATTAGCAGCAAGGCAGACATGGAGGCCATTTTTACTTTCCTTATTGTAGCGGTAAATAATCTTTAAAGTTCTACTTTGAACTTTAAAGAAACAAAGTAATTTTAAGAAAACAAATCTAAAAAACACGTTGTTCTTTTAAGTTCTACTTTGAACTTAAGAGACATCATGAATCATAATATTGATTGGTTTACAATTTGCAAAGCCTAACAGTTCTTTCGACTGTTTTCACGATCGAAGATTCGGAGAGATTCAGAAACCTGCCACAAGTCCCCCCTTTGAGAGTCCTTTCTGTGAGATTTCAGTATGCGCTGACTGAGGTTTTCATAATTTCCCGGCTTAATCCGGGAAATTACGTTGTTCTTTTAAGTTCTACTTTGAACTTTAAAGAAACAAAGTAATTATAAGAAAACACGTTGTTCTTTTAAGTTCTACTTTGAACTTTAAAGAAACAAAGTAATTATAAGAAAACATGTTGTTCTTTTAAGTTCTACTTTGAACTTAAGAGACATCATGAATCATAATATTGGTTGGTTTACAATTTGCAAAGCCTAACAGTTCTTTCGTCTGTTTTCACGATCGAAGATTCGGAGAGATTCAGAAACCTGCCACAAGTCCCACCTTTGAGATTCCTTTCTGTGAGATTTCAGAGCGCCATGAATACCTTGCGAGTTTTTACTGGAACCGTTTGCGGATACGCTGACTGAGGTTTTCATAATTTCCCGGCTTAATCCGGGAAATTACTGTTGTTCTTTTAAGTTCTACTTTGAACTTTAAAGAAACAAAGTAATTATAAGAAAACAAATCTAAAAAACACGTTGTTCTTTTAAGTTCTACTTTGAACTTAAGAGACATCATGAATCATAATATTGGTTGGTTTACAATTTGCAAAGCCTAACAGTTCTTCCGACTGTTTTCAAGATTAAAAAACTTGAATTCCAATGTCACGTTCCACTGTGGTAAAATGGTAAATGAATTTGATGTAGAGAATCAGAGTTACAACAGAAAATAGTAGACACTTAAAACTGTACTCTGCAGTAATATTTTAGTTCAAACTTGTTTCTTAATGAAACAGTAAGTATGTAAATATTTTCCCTAACCATTTGCCAAAAGTTGTCAGGCGTATGCATATATCTGTACTTGAAATATTGAGGACTATCAGGATGCAACGAGAAACGCAGAAACGCTTAACCAGCAGACTTATCGACCTGTTGCTTGTGACACATACAAATATATTAACTGCTTAACAATTTATTTTTAGAAAATGAGCTTGATGGCGGATAGAATTTCATGACATTACGTCTGATATATACGGAAGAAAATAAGCGATCCACTGTAAAACAGACTTTGGCCACCTTTTATGACATAAATGC